>PVIC010027081.1:0-24034 GCA_004025085.1 Thryonomys swinderianus
GGCTGGCCCTGAGCTCACTATGGTGCCCAGGCAAGCCGCCGCGAACTCAGCAGTCCTCTTGTCTCTGCCTCCCGAGTGCTGGGATTACAGGCGTGAGCCACCACGCCCAGCATTATATGTGGTAACCGGGGATCGAACTCAGGTCCTTACGCTTGCGAGGCAGGCGCCGGAACCACTGAGCTAACCCTCCGGCCCAGTTTTGTACTAGTTTTATGACTGATAGAAGAGTACTATCTAATGGAGAATAAAACATTATTTTAAAATAACCTGTGTATATTGAGTTTTGATGTTGATGTTTGCTTGTTTTATTAACCATTACCTTCATAAAGTTTCAAAGTATTCACTAAGTGGTGTTAGTCACAGAGAGTAATTCTCGAGATTGAGAGTAACTATAAATACAAATATGTGTGCAGTAGTGGAATTTCAGAACTACTTGTTTCTAATTTTTATTGGGGGGTGGGTATAGGGGATCAAACTTGTGTCCTTGCTTTTGTAAGTTCAGCTCTGGAAGCACTGAGCTAAATCCATGTACTACTTCATTCTGAATATGATGTGTTCACACTAAAAAACTTTCTGGAAGCAAAAGAACTTTAATCAGTACTGATTAAAAAATTACAAATATTGCATATGAAATGTATTTTTGCATCAATTATAATTTAGTCTCCTCATATCTGTTACACAAACTAAAAGAAATGTAAGTATATAGATCAGGTCAAAGTAATGATTTTCCAAATTGAGTTTTTGAAAGTACTACTGAGGGCCGGAGGGTTAGCTCAGTGGTTCCGGTGCCTGCCTCGAAAGCGCAAGGTCCTGAGTTCGATCCCTGGTAACAACATACAGTGCTGAGTGTGGAGACTCACACCCACCAGCCATCAATACCACATACCACAGTGCCGGGCGTGGTGGCTCACGCCTGTAATCCCAGCACTCAGGAGGCAGAGACAGGAGGATTGCTGAGTTCAAGGCTTGCCTGGTCTACATAGTAAGCTCAGAACAAGCCTGAACTACAAAGCAAGACCCGGTCTCAAAAAAAAAAAAAAAAAAGTACTACTGAAATATTAAAAAATCTTCTTGTTTATACAGTACATTAAAAATTTCAGCCAGGTGTGGTGGCTCATGCCTGTAATCCCAGCACTCAGGAGGATTACTGAGTTCGAGGCTTGCCTGGTCTACATAGTGAGCTCAGGGCCAGCCTGAACTATAAAGTGAGACTCTGTCTCAAAAAGAAAAAATCTCGCCGGGTGTGGTGGCTCACGCCTGTGATCCCAACACTCGGGAGGCAGAGGCAGAAGGATTGCTGAGTTCAAGGCTTGCCTAGGCTACATAGTGAGCTCAGGGAGGATTGCTGAATTCAAGGCTTGCCTGGGCTACATAGTGAGCTCAGGGCCAGCCTGGACTACAAAGCGAGACCCTGTCTCAAAAAAAAAAAAATCTCAACAAGTTTTTAAAACCGTATTTACTCCAATAGAAAAGGTGTATTATCACATCAAAACAAAACCAGTGTTTTATGAATCAGTGTCTTTTATAACAGAAGGCATGAAGCAAAGAGAAAAACCTTAACCAGCTTTTTTGTCACCAAACTTTTTAGGATAGTATGAAATAAAATATTGTAAAAAAAAGTATAGACGTAGTCACTCTCTTTATTTCTACCCAAGATTAAGGCTAGAATTTAGACAACAGGCCTTGGCTTGGTCCTGGGAATCTCTTTGAACTGGTTGATACTTGTGGGTAACAAAAGCTGGCGTAAAACCTGGTCATTCACTCATTAAAATTTATAACTCCAGCCAAAAAACAGGGACCAGGCTGAGATGGTAGTGATAATATGAAGGTAACTCAAAGCAAGAGAACTATTTGCATGACCTTAGAGAAACATCCATTTTCCAACCACACTGGGTCTTACTTAATAAAACAAATTGAAACTCAAATTTTCTTTGATTGAAATTCCAATAGTTATATGTTTACACAGAAATTAGTCTTCTGAACAATTTTTGGTGGAATGCAGCTACATTAAAGGAGACTTCTATGTTGTTATAAAAGTTTTCTGTTATTTACTGTATCTTCCCTTGGCGCTGAAAATTGAATTCAGGGCCTGGAATGTACTGGGCAAATGCTGTACTACAGAGCTAAACTTCCAGTCCTTGTATTACTGTATTTTTTGTTTTGTTTGAGATAGGGCCTGGCTGTGACTCAGGGCAGTTTTACTGCTTTAGCCTGGTAAATAGCTGGGATTGTAGGCATGCAAAACCAACCATGCCTGGCTTTGTTTTGATTTTGAGACAAGGTCTCACTGTGTAGCCCAGGCTGGCTTCAAATTCATGGCAATTCTCCTCATATAGCATACTAAGTGCTGGGATTACAGGTGTGCACCACCCCCACCCAGCCCTGTATCTGTCCTTAAAAGAATTTTGATTTTAGTTAAGCTGGGACTAGAACATTTTGCACTTTGGCACCACTGAACTTTGTATCATTTCTTGTCTTCACAAACAATTTAGGGTTTATTTCCCTTACACAGCAGCTTTTTATTGTTCCTTATCTATGCCTGCCTAATCTGAAACCCACAAGGAATGGACCCCTGTGTAAAGTTTTATTTCAAACTCATATAATGTAGAAATTGTAGATACATTCTAAGATGTAATGCTGATATTTAAAACTTACAGAATCTTGACGTTTGGTGCAAATAAAACATTCTGCAAAATGAACTTTTTTATGCAAAAATGAGTATTTTATTTTGGCAGCACTAAAAAAAAGAAACTCAAAAACCACTGTATTTCTACATTGAGGTGAAAACAATGTTTAAAATTTCTTATCAAATACATTCCAAAGAAAGTGTCTTCCATGAAGTTCCAAAGCACAGGCAAATCTTAACACAACAACAGAGGAATCCATAATACTGCAAATGACCGTTTTGAGAGGGTGTTTAACAAGCATAGCTGTTGAGTTATTACACCACTGAAGAATCCTTTTTAATAACCAGGTCGAGTGAAATTGGACTTGTTCCATTAATACTCTGATTTCACTGTAATACTTTATACTGCTGAGTTTTAAATTCTGTACTTAAAATAAGCTTTGAAAGTGGAAAATTGTACAAAGTTTTAGATAAAAAGATTAACAGATGCAATTTAAGATTTCCCCTTCACTCTGAATTAACAATAATTATGATCAGTCAGATACAGACTGAGCTTCAAAACCTCCCAAAATGAAAACTGCACTTGTAAGTCTTAACCAGACATAACTGAAAAAGATTACTACATATTTGGACACCTTAAAGGAAAAAAAAAATTTGTATTAAAGCAGAAACCCCTGTATTATTCAATTGTATATCCTGTTGAGACAAATATCAAAAATAGAAGACTGTCACTTTTGCTTCTGTAATTGTAATTTTTTTTTTCATTGCAGTCTTCTATAAGTTTTACAGAGTTCATGGTCCCTAATATCGCCCCACCCTCCATTTTTCCTAGGTGGGGAAACGGCTACCATAGTAAACTTCTCACCAATAATTAGAGTTTCTGGAAACATGTACTGCTTGTTATTATTTAAGAGTGACTCAATTTGGGCACTCTGGGTCGATGGCCTACATGTTTTCTTGTGATGCATACCACAGTCTCCAGCGTGAAAAATCCTAGGAGCTTGAGGAACCAGCACTTTCCAGTATTTTGGAAGACAAGAGACAGTCAAATATTGAAGAGTCCAGTCCCAGTTATAATCATCATAAGTACAGAAAGTGTCTGTGCAATCAATCAGCTTCTGATAGGCATCCCGGGTCAAGGCTAAACCCATATTGTGTTCTGTGGATTTCCACGTTTTCACATCTACCTTGTCAGCAATGCCGTAGAAACTACGACTGGCAGTGTAGGTCCCCAGGGAAAGAACATCACACTCGGGACACTCTTGCTGCTTCAGTTTCCACATCTTTTTGAACACATGGTAAAAGTCCGGGGCTAAGTAGTGGTCTTCTTCTAGGAAAAGTATAAGGCCAGTATAGTCTTGAAGAACTTTGACCCGTTCCCATACAAAATGCAGCTTCCACCACCAGTGATGTTTGGTTTGAGAGAATTTGGCCTCTCTATAGTGGCCGAAGGAGTCGGGATACTCAGCATTAATGCACCCCAACTTCAAAGCTGCGTTCTTCTGCAGGTCTCTGGGGCAGTCTCTGGGGTCACTGCCCGGAAACTCGTTGGGGTACAACTGAATGCTGAAAGGAAAGAACACCTGCAGAACCGGACAGAAATCCACCCCGGCGATCAGCTGGTTGATCTCTGTAGACCAGAAGTCGTGGCTAAAGATGACAAGGACGTCGTCAATGCCCTGGGCTTTTCGAAGTGAGTCCAGCAGCAGTCGGAGGTATTCGGGCCGGTTGTGCACCTGGACCACCAGCACCAGCTCCCGGGGGGCCCAGGTGCCACCCTTCTCTACATTTCTCAGAGTCTGATCAAAGTTCAGCTGGTACACTAGGGACCGGTATCTCAGAGTCTGGTTGTCCGCCTCGGGCTGCGGGGCGGCAGGAACCAAGGGCGCTGACGACTCGTTAGAGCCCCTGCGGATGTCCACCGTTACAGCGGGGTGGTCCCCGCCCCGGCCGCCCGCACCCCGCGGGGCCTCGGCGTCCAACAGCGGTGGGGCCAAGGCCTCGTTCTTCCTCTGTCTCCCATTGCTGCTCCAGAGGACGAAACCGCAGGCAGCCACCACTAGCGTCAGGATCAGCACCTTTCGCTTGTAGATGCGGAACCTCATGGTCTCCAGGGCCAAGAGCGCGAGCGGGCGGGCGCGGAAAGGAGCTGGCGGCCTCTGCACGGAAGGGGCGGGCGGGCGGCGGCCGTCGCCTCGGCCTGCGGCAGTAGGAACTGGCCCCCGCAGCTGTCTCGCTAACTCATCCCGTGCCTCACGGGTCCTGGGGCGCGAAGGCTCTTAGCTGCCCGAGCCGCCCGGTCTCTGCACATCCTCGTCCGGCAGCTGCAGCTCAGGCAGCGGCCCCGCCGCTAGGAGCCGCGACTCGGCGTGGCCTCTGTCCTCTCCATTCAGCGCGACGGGTCCTGGAAGAAGCCCAGCCGCGGACCCACCACACCCAGTTTCGTTACCTGCGCCTCCAACTGCCCTGCGTCCCTTGCGTTCTCATCCTGACTTGGCTCGGAGCGGCCAACAAGAGCGAGGTAGCCTCACCCACTCAGGCAGCTACCGCTCTGACAACCCGCGACTGGCGGGGCCAGCGCCGCGGCCCCGTCCCACACCCTCCGTTCCGCCCCCCGAAGCCGCTGGTTGGTGTTTCGCAGACGCGTCCGCAGGCGACTGGCCTCCGTAGGTAGCCATCTATTGGCCGGGACGCACGTCGCTCAAGTTCAGTTCCTACTTCCGCACGATCCCTCCCTTTCCGGTTAGGCAAGAGCCGCGCGAGGAGCGAAGTGCGCACCGAGGTCCTCCTGGTAAGTGGGAGTGAGGGGTCCGAGAATGCCCGGACGGGGGTCCTTAGTACTCAGAACCCGCGGGTGGAGTAGGTTTTTGTACGAAAAGTGAGGCGAGACACCCCCGGCCTTGCTTGGTGGAGTTCGAGCCAGGCTTCTACATCCGGAACGGACCTCACACATGGCGGCCGGCGGGCAGCGAGGCCAGCCGGCGGGTTCAGAACACGTCAGCCGTTGACTGCGCTGACTAGAGAGCGTGCTGCGCGCGGGAGAAGTGAAACCAAGTCGATGAATCTTGAGGAGGAACAGGGCGAGTCGCAGCAGAAGCTTCTATATCGTGAACTGCTCCAGCCATGCTGAAGAACTAGAAAATGGAGGGCATGGGGGTGGAGGAGTCGTAAAGAAACTAGGCTTTAGTCATTCTGCTGAGGACAGTTAGATCAGCCACACTTTCTCCCCCTTGAGAGCCATAGTAGGGCGTTAAGGAAACTCACTTTGTACAGAGAACCGATTGTTCTGGGGGCTCCCGGTGTGCGTGCAGTGCAGATGGTCAGACCCACGCCTCACAGTGTAGACCGCCCCCCTCCTGTCAGACCCTAGCCCTGTCCAATAATTAAAGCATTCCAGACACGTGGGAGTTGCCGGAAGTGCTGTCGGACACCTGTAATCTCTGCAGAGGAGGGCTGCCACGAGTTCGCGGCCGGTCTAGTATATAGGAAACCATGTCTCAAAAAACCATGAATGAGTTACACTACCAGTTTATGTCATGTTTTCCTAGAAATATTTGTATAGCATTTTGTTTTCAAAATGTTTTACATCTTCTACCTTAAATATTTTATTGCCGTTTTAATCGTGTAGACACCTCTCCTGCCAAGATGGTCAATGTACCAAAAACTCGAAGGACTTTCTGTAAGAAATGTGGCAAGCATCAGCCTCACAAAGTGACCCAGTATAAGAAGGGCAAGGATTCCCTGTATGCCCAGGGGAAGAGGCGCTATGATCGGAAGCAGAGTGGCTACGGTGGGCAGACAAAACCAATTTTCCGGAAGAAGGCTAAAACCACGAAGAAGATTGTGCTGAGGCTTGAGTGTGTGGAGCCTAACTGCAGATCGAAGAGGATGCTGGCCATTAAAAGATGCAAGCATTTTGAATTGGGAGGAGACAAGAAGAGAAAGGGCCAAGTGATCCAGTTCTAAACTTTGTGCCCTGTTCTTTGAGGCAAAAATGTTGAAGCTGTAGAAAAAATAAATACAGTAGCATTCATACCAAAATCATTGATTTTTGACTCAGAGTTTTTTTTTCTTTGTGGTACTGGGGATCGAACTCAAGTCTTTGTGCTTCCAAGGTAGGCGCAGTATCCCTTGAGCTAAGTCCTCAGCCCTCAGAATTGTATATTTAATGCAGTTTTTTCTTTTCGTGTTTTTTTTTTTTTTTGCAGTACCGGAGATTGAACTCAGGGCCCTCGTGTGTCCAAGGTTGGTGTGGTGCCACTTGAGCTAAATCCCCAGCCCTCGCATGTGGTTTTTAATTAAAGAAATGACAGGGCCGGAGGGTCAGCTCAGCGGTTCTGGTGCCTGCCTTGCAAGCACAAAGTCCTGAGTTCGATCCCTGGTAACCACATACAATGCTGGGTGTGGAGACTCACACCCACCAGCAATCAATACCACATACCATAGTGCCAGGCGTGGTGGTTCACGCCTGTAATCCCGGCACTCAGGAGGCAGAGACAGGAGGATTGCTGAGTTCGAGGCTTGCCTGGACTACATAGTGAGCTCAGAGCCAGCCTGAACTACAAAGCGAGACCCTGTCTCAAAAAAAAAAATGACAACCTGGGTATGGTGATACACTTGTAAGCCTAGCACCAGAGGAGGCTAAGACAGGAGGATCACGAAGTTTGAGGATGAAATTTTATATTAGGGGCCAGGGATATAACTCATTGGTGCGTGTCTGCCTGGCAAGCACAAGGCCTGAGTTCACTCTCCAGTACCATCAAAAAAAAAAAGATTTTAGCCGGGCATGGTGGCTCATGCCTGTAATTCCATAACTTGGGAGGCAGAGACGAGGATTGCTGAGTTCAAGCTTGCCTGGGCTACATACTGAGCTCAGGGCCAACCTGAACTACGAAGCGAGACCCTGTCTCAAAAAAAAAAAAAAAAAAAAAAAGATTTTATATTCATAAGGAGGGCAAGAAAGAGTCTTGCTTCAAACTCTACAATTAAGTTTTAGAGGTTAGTCACTTAGTAGGGAAAATGCCAATAC
The DNA here is from genome assembly GCA_004025085.1 of Thryonomys swinderianus. Classification (NCBI taxonomy): domain Eukaryota; kingdom Metazoa; phylum Chordata; class Mammalia; order Rodentia; family Thryonomyidae; genus Thryonomys; species Thryonomys swinderianus. Next base: position 7,656 of record PVIC010027081.1, read on the forward strand.
TTGTTTTCAGTCAATTTCACATAAACAATACTGTTTCCCCCATCAGCCAGGTATAGCTGTAAGATGCCCCTAACGGATGCTTGAAACCTTCCATAGCACTGAGCTCTAACTGCATATTTTTTTCTTTATAAATAAGGCACCATATAAGAATATAAAACTAGCATCAGTACTATTGTTTGGGGTCATTGAGTAAAACAGGGTTACTTGAACACAAGCCTCTTAGTACTGACAGTCAAGTAATGAGGCCAGAGGGTTCGTTTCCCAAGAAGGATAGGACATGAGTTCTAACATACTACTCAGTTCCCAACATGAAGTGTGAAGTGTTCATTTCTGGAATTCCCCATTTAGTATTTTCAAGCTGTAGTTGACTGTGTAACTCAGGCCATGGATAAAGGGGGACTGTGGTATGTGTTTGTCCCAAAGAAATTCTATTTAGTAAGCACCATTCTACATGTGAAGAACAGTGTGACTAACAAGTTATATTAAATGCTTCTCACCTGAAACACATGGGACAGAAGTGTTTCAGGTTTTCCTGACTTCAACTATATAAACCTTGACATATCATGGGGACAAGACAAAATTATTTCGTGTTTCCCATCTACCATGTCCATGGAACTGTAATTCACGCAGTACTGTACTTCTAGCAGGCCTGCAGTTTGACTGTGACTGTCCTGAGCCAGTGTGGAATCTTCCACTTGGAGCCTCTCATCAGTACTCACGAAGTTTCAGGTTTTGAATTAAGAGTGCCCATCCTGTATATAGTTTAACATTAAAGTTTTCACTCTCGGGGCCGAAGGGTTAGCTCAGTGGTTAGGGTGCCTGCTTCGCAAGCGCAAGGCCCTGAGTTCGATCCCCGGTAACCACATACAGTGCTGGGCGTGGAGACTCACGCCCACCAGCAATCAATACCACATAGCACAGTGCTGGGCGTGGTGGCTCATGCCTGTAATCCCAGCACTCGGGAGGCAGAGACAGGATTGCTGAGTTCGAAGCTTGCCTAGGCTACGTAGTGAGCTCAGAGCCAGCCTGAATCACAAAGCGAGACCCTGTCTCAAAAAAAAAAAAAGCTTTCACTGTCATCAAGAACATTATACTCCAAAGTTTATTTTTTGGCATATGGAAACTCAATTTTCCTCTGAGGATATAGTTTGATAGAGCTTCTGCGTTAGCATGCACAAGGCTCGGGGCTTGATCTGCAGTACTAAGGGAAAAAAAAAAAAAAAGACTGCTGTGTCATAACCCAGTTCCAGCATTTTGGGAAGCTGAGGGAGGGAGGACAGCTTAGCACCTTAACTCCCTGTCTTCAAACTAAGGAATAAAAGGCTGGGGATGTAGTTCAGCATGAAGGTTTTGGGTTCAATCCTTAGGACTACAACAGTGAGTACAGTATAAAAGATATCCCTACAACTCACACTGCAATGAGTTAACCCCACAATAAAATTTGGCATCAAAGTTTTTTTTTTTTTTGAGAAAGGGTCTCGCTTTGCAGTTCAGGCTGGCCCTGAGCTCACTATGTAGCCCAGGCAAGCCTCGAACTCAGCAGTCCTCCTGTCTCTGCCTCCCGAGTGCTGGGATTACAGGCGTGAGCCACCACACCTGGTGGCATCAAAGTTTTTGAGCCAAATGACTCCATGTAGGCCCAAACCCACGCCTCTCCACCAGGAGGCATACTGGTGGGGAAGCTTCCCTATCTCCAAACTGACATTGTTAGCTCATGAGTCACAGATCTGGAACCAAATGAAATCTTTCTATGGCATGAAATTATTTGAATACATCTGAGGAATTTACATAACAGGCTAAAGAACAGAAGTACGAGGTAATAGGTGCTTCTGTACCACCCATGTTATCTACTAAGACCATAGTGTGAGCAACGGAGTGCAGATTCATGGTAGCAGTTCCTTGAATGAAACTCTTTAGACAAAATCTTCCACAAACACAGGTTTTTGCAGTATCCAAATCTTGGCAAAGATGAAAAGGAATGATATGAAAGGCATATGGAATCCTATTGGAAAAAAAAAATATGTTACTAGATGAAACAGAACTTCAAGTTTAACAAGAGAATTACCAGGACACTGAATTATGAGAAAAAATAAAATGGTTTACTTAAGGAGACTCAGTATATTATTTCCCTAAATGGTAAGAAAGGGACAAACACTGGAAGGCTGAGGCAGTAGGATCACAAGTTTAAACCAAGCCTGGGCAACTTAATGAGGCCTTATTTCAAAATAAAAAGTGGGGCCGGGCATGGTGGCTCACGCCTGTCATCCCAGTACTCGGGAGGCAGAGACAGGAGGATTGCTGAGTTCGAAGCTTGCCAAGGCTACATAGTGGGCTCAGAGCCAGCCCGAACTACAAAGCGAGACCCTGTCTCAAAAAAAAAATAATAATAAATAAAAATAAAAAATAAAAAGGGGGAAGAGTTGGGGGTGCAAAGGCCCTGGGTTCAGTCCTCAGCACCCTCCCCAAAGCCTATGACCTCCTATAGGTGGCAAACCTTTCAGAGCTTTCAATGGTAACAGCCCATTGCAGCACATGGGCAATGGGTTTGCCACTACTAGCCTAGGGAAACAGTGGAGAATAAAACAAAGTTCAGGCTGTGTGGATCTTACATTCTTGAGGTAAAAACTAATAGCAAAAAAATAACATAAAATATATAAATCCAGGTAGTATCATGATCCAAAACACAACCCACACCCACAAATCAAAACAAGCCCTGTAGTAAGTTCCTTCCGGAACGACTTCTGGGTTGAGAACTGAATGAAATAAGGGAGTGAAAGATGAGATTCCTGGAGGAAAAATCTTTCCAGGCAGAGGTAAGGAACATCAAGGAGACCAAAGCTGGGCCAGAGTGTTAGCTCAGTGGTTCCAGCGCCTGCCTTGCAAGCGCAAGGTCCTGAGTTCGATCCTGGAAACCACATACAATGCTGTGCGTGGAGACTCACGCCCACCAGCCATCAATACCGCATACCACAACGCAGGGCGTGGTGGCTCACGCCTGTAATCCCAGCACTCAGGAGGCAGAGACAGGCGGATTGCTGAGTTCCAGGCTTGCCTGGGCTACACAGTGAGCTCAGAGCCAGCCTAAACTACAAAGCGAAACCCTGTCTCAAAAAAAAAAAAAAAAAAAGAAGGCCAAAGGTAAAACAGTTCTGATGTGTTAGGTACAGGTACCAACTCCCAAAGATGAACATAATCATTACACACTTCAAACACACTACTAATGATAAAAGTTAAATAAAACAAAATAAGGTAATAAACAAAGTAAGCCAGGCAGGGTGGCTCATGCCTGTAATACCAGCACTGAGAAGGCTGAGTTTGACTCTGCCCAGGGCCACACAGTGAGTTCAAAGCAAGCCTAAACGGCATAGTGAGGCTGTCTCTAAAGACCAAAAATGGCAGCTGGCAGAGTAAGGAGTCAGGTCAGACAGAGCACTGGAAACTTCTCAGACTATTACTGACTTCAATGCGACCAAAGCACCACCTGTTATAACTATGGTCGCCTTACCTATTATATAATATGCTTCGTGCGGATAATTCCAATAAACTTAATGGCACTTGTAGCTTTATAACTGGAAGGGCTTTTGGTTGTTCAAAAGTATTTCCAAAAAGATCCAAGTAATCAAGAGATAAAATTTTAAATTCACTAGGCAAAACTGTAAGCTTATTTCGAGCTGCTGACAAAAAGCGAAGGTTCTTTAGCTGTCCTATCTTGAAAGGAAGTTGAATCAATGCATTATCGTCTAGCTTTAACTCTGTGAGTTCCCGGAGCTGGCAGAACTGCACAGGGAGGGCTCTGATTGTGTTCTTGCTGAGATCCAGCCTTCGAAGCGACTTCTGGAGCGTCGACTGACAAAAGGTCACACTGAATGACTCCAAGCGATTGTCACTCAGGTCAAGCTCTTGCAGGTGTACGAGGTCTCCGATCGTGGCAGGAAGTTTTCTTATGTGGTTATGACTCAAGTCTAACTTCACAAGGTTTTTTAAACAAAGCATTCGCCTGTCAACTCGGACGAGCCCACAGTAAGAAGTCTGAAGATGTTGCAGGGAATATGGAAAGTTCTTGCTTAGGGGATATTCTTTCTTGCATGTGATAACCATTTTAGTCTTAAATTGTTCAAATTCCGAAGTCTTCACTGGTGTGAGTGTTGAAAGTGACATGTTGACATCACAGCCTCTATGAGCCAGTCTCACAGCTGAAAGGAAACTCTTTAAACTGCTGGAATTGGCCTGAGAAAATAAAAATTTATACAATTAAAAAGTCCATTGTATTTATGTATGTGTTTATTTAAGAGACAGGGTCTCACTTTGTAGTTCAGGCTGGCCCTAAACTTACTATGTAGGTCAGGCTGGTCTCAAACTCACAGCAGTCCTCCTACCTCAGCCTCCCGAATGCTGGGATTACAAGCATGCACCACCACACCTGCCCATAAAGTCCACTTTAGATAATGCATTCAGGCTAGTTCTTCCCATAACAAATACTATATATAGTCCTCTAGTGAAAAAACCAATTATAGCTCTGCAGTATACAGAAATTGACCCAACTATTGATTGAAATTGGCTGTGAAACAAACTTTTAGTATTTTATTCCATCTAAATTTCAAATTTAAGTTTTCAAAAAGAAGTATGCTGACGATTCATATTCTAAATAAAACTGTTCAAAGAGGGGATCCTAAAACAATAAAAAAGAGGCAGAAAGGCAGTGAAGATCTAAGATCTGGGTTTAAAATAAATAGACCTAAATGTCAATGCCTCTGAAGACCAGGCTTGCTGAGTACTGCAAAAGGTCCAGGGCACCGTTTACAAATGCCAGGAGTGATGCAGAGGAATGACCCATTCAAAAGCAACCAAGTGCAGGGAGACAACAAAGGGCAAGACAGACCGCTTCTAGGTGGTGAGAAAGAGAAATCACTGGTAAAGTGACATTGGAATTAAATCATTAATAAAAATAGCTAACATTTCAAGGATACTTTAGAATTTCCCCCAAAGTTTAAAAGTGAAGGATGAGTACATTTAGGAAGTCGGGAAACTAAGTATGTAATCTGTCTCGCTGGAATACGGGAGCTGTGTATAGGACCACAGGATTGGAAATACACTGCAGTGTTAGGGTAGACTGTGAATGAGCATGGATATTAAGGCTAGCTGTAGGAAATCAATGAAGAATTTTGAGCATGAACATGAAATTTACATGACAAAATATTTGGGCAGTAGAGTACCCAGCAGGGGATAGCTCAGTGGCCCGATGTCTGCCTCGCAAGTGCAAAGTCCTGAGTTCGACTCCTGGTACAGGTGTGCGAGGACCACAGTAGCATACTCAATGACCAGGAGTGGAAAGTCTGAAGACTTGGAACAAGTGGTTACAGCAGGGGATTGTGGCTTACAGGTGGGGAGGTCACCCACAGGAGTGGAACCATGGAAATGGAAAGCAGGTTGGCAGAGAACAGGCAGAGGTCTGAAAATAAATCCTTTATTTCAGGGGTAGAAAAGATGTTCCTAGAGATATATGACAAATAGCTAATGGAAGATAAACCACCACAGTGCTCTACCATATGCACAAGAGAACAATGAGTTATATTAAGTAATGATCACTGGTGTTAAAATGTAGTACTGGAATTGAATTGACGGTTTTCAAATGAGCTACACCCCTGCTCCCCAACCCTATTTTTGAGACAAGTTCTCGCTTTTTAGTTCACGATGGCCCAGAATTCACTATGTAGCCTAGGCTGGTCTTGAACTCATGGGGATCCCCCTGCCTCAGCCTCCTGAGCTCTTTTTATTTCTTAGACAGGGTCTTGCTAAATTGCTACAAAGCTCAATGTGGACTTGAACTTTCCCGCCTTAACCTCCCATGGCAGGTAGTGATTTTTTTGTTTTGTTTTGAGGTAGAGTCTCACTTTGTAGTTCAGACTGGCTCTGAGCTCACTATGTAGCCCAGGCAAGCCTCGAACTCACAGAAATCCTGCCTCTGCCTCCTGAGTGCTGGGATTACAGGCGTAGGCCACCACACCCAGCATCCAGGTAGTGATTTCAATAAACCAATAAAATAAATGTCCAAAGACAGAGTATGAAATTAGAGGCAACAGATTCAGCTTTGTCTTCCAGAAATTTATTTCATCTTACTATTACATTTTTGTCGTTTATTTATTTAAGTATTAGGGCTCTTGCTTAGGCTTTATGGATTCATCCCAGTTTACTTTTATATGTGTGTATTTTTTTTTTTTGAGACTAACTTTGTAGTTCAGGCTGAACCTGAGCTCACTATGTAGCCCAGGCAAGCCTGGAACTCATGACGATCCTCTTGCCTCTGCCTTGTGGGTGCTGGGATTACAAGTATGAGTAACCATGCGTCACAACTTCTTTGTATTTTAACATAAACTGACCTTAAATTTAAATAGTCCTACTTCAGCCTCATGAGTAACCAGAATTACAAGTGTGTACTACTACATATGGCTTTACTTTATTATTATTATTTTTGTGATACTGGGGATTGAACCCATGACCTTGGGCTTAGAAGGAAGGCAGCAGTGTCACTGAGCTAAATCCCCAGCCTTTATTTTATTTTTTAAATTGGTAAGACTTCAGGTTGCTTTTAGATAGAAAGGAGTTATTAAGTGTTAAAGATGAAGATCAAAAAGAAAATGAATTAAGGTGTTGTGGCACATGCCTACAATACAAGTACTGTGGGAGGCTGAGGCAGGAGGCTCCAGAGTCCAATCTGAGAAAGATCCTGTCTCGAAGTTTATTTTTAATGAGGCCAGGGATTTAGCTCAGTGGTACCATGCTTGCCTTGCAAGCACAAGGTCCTGAGTTTGATCCCCAGTACCAGGAAAAAAAAAATCAAAATATATTTTTAAAAAGGACAGGCAAGGGCCAGAGGGTTAACTCAGTGGTTCCGGCGCCTGCCTCACAAGCGCAAGGTCCTGAGTTCGAACCCTGGTAACCACATACAATGCTGGGCGTGGAGACTCATGCCCACCAGCCATCAATACCACATACCACAGTGCTGGGCGTGGTGGCTCACACCTGTAATCCCAGCACTCGGGAGGCAGAGACAGGAAGATTGCTGAGTTCGAGGCTTGCCTGGACTACATAGTGAGCTCAGAGCCAGCCTGAACTACAAAGCGAAACCCTGTCTAAAAAAAAAAAAAGACAGGCAAGGGTCAGGGATTTAGCTCAGTAGTGCTGCATCTGCCTTGCAAGTGCAAGGTCCTGAGTTTGATCTTCTGTTCTTGGGAAAAAAAAATGAGGGAGACAAGGCATGTGCCACAAAGTTCCAGGGTAAGCATATTCTGAAGCTCTTCCATGGGCACAGAAACAAACCCAGTTTTCCTGGTCCTTGTGGGAGCCCAACTAAAGCAACCTTTGCTTTCTTAGAAGGCACAGGATATATGAAAAGCCACTTCCACTGCCTCCCCAACACACCCCAGGTCTGTCCCTGGTCAGCTATGCGAGTTATTAGGGTATCTGAACAGATTTCTTCTTTAAAGAAAACACAGCCAAGCAACCATCTGATTGACTGATTGATGTATTTGTTCATTCATTCATCTACTCATTGATAGTTTTACTATTAGTTCAGACTGGCATTGAACTCATCACAATCCTCTTGTGTCAGCCTCCTGAGTGCTAAGATGACAGGTGTGTGCCACCATGCCCAGCAGTTGGTGTTAATACCATACCTTACTTAGACAGATATCCACAGGAGGGTCCTTTAACCGGATAGTGGCCTTCCCTTCATCCACAAATTTAGTGAAGAACTGCTCAATATTCTCCTTTAGCTGCTTACAATCAACAGGAAAAAAAAAAAAAAGAAAAAAGTAAACATAGTCAATACTTATTACTCAGATTTTGGTTGGCTTTTAACCCTGAAGTCTGGGTGTTTTATTTTTTTCTGGTATCAGGAATTGAACTCAAGGACCTGTGCTGGCCAGGCAGGCACAACATCACCACGTGGGATCCCCAGCCCTAGTCTGGGTTTTTTTTTTTTTTTTTGAGACAGGGTCTTGCTTTGTAGTTCAGGCTGGCCCTGAGCTCACTATGTAGCCCAGGCAAGCCTCGAACTCAGCAATCCTCCTGTCTCTGCCTCCTGAGTGATGGCGTGAGCCACCAGGCCTGGCCCTGTGGTATGTGATATTGATTGCTGGTGGGCGTGAGTCACCACGCCCAGCATTGTATGTGGTCACCAGGGATCAAACTCAGGACCTTGCGCTTGCGAGGCAGGTGCTGGAACTATTGAGCCAAATCTCTGGCCCAAGTCTGGGTGTTTTATAGTTTCTGAGTGGTTGACTTTTTTGGCAAATGAATAATTACAACTTCTATCTAGCTTGCAGTAGATTATCACCATATCTGTCCAGACTCCTTTTCTGAGAGCAGATTCCTGTATTTCTGGATAATGTCTCTTTTCCAAATATGCAGCTACCATAAGACTCTCCAGTAGTAATTTGTTTTCATAGCATCAGTCCTTTGGTTTGAGATGGACAGACCTCCTGCTCCCTAAAGGTAAAACTTTTGCTTACCCTTAACTTTGCTACTGTATTCCCAGAGCTACAAGTGAGTGACACACAGTTTTTCATGACAGGTAGTGGTTCTGCTTTAGACTTCAACAACTACTGAAAAGCTACTCTATACCAGGGGCTTTGGATTATAGTGGTGGCTAAGAGTGGCCTGGTAACTATGCTTTCAGAGTTGACAATCTAATGAGAGGAAGTCATTAAACAAGTAATTATAAGAATGAAAAACATTAAAACATGATAAGTACAGGCTGCTGCAACCCAGGCAAGAAAATATTACCTACTCTAGGGTTAGGAAGGTGACCTCAAAGGTTAGAAGTGGAAGATTAGGGAGATGCTAGGCAGGTGATGGATGGAATGCCATTCTTTGTTTTTTTTTATGTTTTGTACCAGGGATTGAATTCATCACCTTTCACTCGCAAGGCAGGCACCAGAAACACTGAGCTAAATCCCCAGCCCTGGGATGTCATTCTGATAGGAAGGAACATACGTAAAGCCATGAGGGAAAGGAAAGTGTGGCGACTTTGAGGAACTAAAAGAAGTCTAAGATGGGCAAAAGGTCCTGAGAGGAGGCCAGTCTGAGAAGGAAAGGTAAATAGAAGTTAGACAGTGAAAGACTACATAATCTGTATTAAGAATTTGAGATTCTGGTGCCAGAGATTTAGCTCAGTGGTTCTAGTGCCTGTCTAACAAGTGCAAGGTCCCTGGTTTGATCCCTGGTAACCACATACAACAATACTGGGCTTGTTGACTCACGCCCACCAGCAATCAGTACCACACACCACAGTGCAGGGCATGGTGGGTCACACCTGTAATCCCAGCACTCAGGAGGCAGAGGCAGGAGGATTGCTGAGTTTGAGGTTTGCCTGGGCTACATAATGAGCTCAGGGCCAGCCTGAACTACAAAGCGAGACCCTGCCTCAAAAAAAAAAAAAAAAATTGATATTCTGTAGTGCATGGTAGCACACACCTGGGAGACTTGAGGCTGGCTGGGACTACATAATTAGTTCAAGACAAGCCTGAACTACATAGCTAAACTTTGACTCGAACAAAACACAACCACTTAGACTTTATCCTAAGAATTGTAATCTCCAACCACACCAGCATGGGTTGGGGGTGGGGACTAAAGCAAGAGAAATACAAGGGATTTTCCCAGGCAAGCCTCCAACTCACAGCAATCCTCCTGCCTCTGCCAGGCACGTTTAGGGTAGCAAGAAAATAAAGCGCAGGGATTACAGGTGTGAGTCACCACGGCCAGCATCGTGGTATGTGGTACTGATTGCTGGTGGCCATGATTCACCATGCCTGGTATTGTTATATGTGGTTATTGGGGATTTAGTCAGGGACCTTGCGCTTGCCAGGCAGGCGCCAGAACCACTGAGCTAAATCCCCAGCCCGAGAAATGCAAGTTTGAGTCCATCCTGGGCTACATATCAAAACCCTGTTAAAAAAAAAAAATCAAAGCTAGATGACGTCGTAGCTCAGTGTTGGGGCTCTGGATTACCCAAGATCAAAACAAAAATAAACTCCAATTCCCATTAAATGCAGCGTCAAGCTGAACTCTGAAGCAGAGGACAGGATTGGTATGGGACAATGTACAAGGGGAGACTTTAAGAGACTAGCTGGAGTTCCGGGGTTGGTTCACATGGTGCAGCACTTGTCTAGCATGGCCTAGGTTCAATCCCCAGGAAAGGTTGGTAAATAGGGTGGAAAAACACTTAGGAAGCACAATGGAAAGGATCTGATATGCTGGATGTGTGGAGGCAATAGCTTTCAAGTTTCCTAATACAAATGATGTTTAATGAGTTGCAGAACAGGCAGGCTTAGGGTAACAAGAAAATGAAGTTCCACAATTCTCATTTTGAAATGCTGAAACACATCGAAGAGAAGTTTTCTAGTAGCAAGGGAGACTTAAAACCAAAGTTAAGAAAATTAAAACACAGGAGTCATCATTTGACCAAAACAGTCACGAAGCTGAAAAATAAGGGTGTAAGAAAGAGCGCCCAGGTACTTGCCACACCTACCAGCAATAAAAACTTTTCAAGACCATGTCTATTGTCACGTGTTTGAGCTCCCACCATATCTTCGTACTGGGGTATGACATCTACCAACCTCTGGAGCTCCTATAATCCAAATTCATTTTTGTTTTTGATATTCTATTACTTGGACTTACTATGGCCCATCTTGTATTTGAAGTAGTGGTTTCTGTTTTTCCCTTTCTAAATCTCTGAAGATCAGTGATTACACCAAGTTTCTTATTTCCCACATCTAGAACTGCCTCTTCCATGCAAAACGTCCTCCTCTGCAGGGTCACAGTGAAGTCTGAGGGTTCCCATGAGCTATTGTCTATACATGCAGCAGATATTTTAAGGCAGAAAGCACTACTGGTTTTTGTTTTGTTTTGTTTTGAGACACGGTCTCACTTTGTAGTTCAGGCTGGCCCTGAGCTCACTATGTAGCCCAGACAGGCCGCGAACTCAGCAATCTTCTGCCTCTGCCTCCCGAGTGCTGGGATGACAGGCGTGAGCCACCGTGCCCGGCACATTACTGGTTTTTAAGAGACAAAACCAGAACTAGGCGTGAAAGAAGTCGTGTTTGGGGAAGATAACGACTCAGAAAAGGGAGGCCTAATTCTCGTTACCAGTTTGCTACCATCACCTGTCTCTCAGCTTCAAAAAGGTGAATGACTTCTCAAGTTCTTTCCGTTCAAAAAAGACATGGATTCTATGAAGAGAGACAATTAGACTCTCAACTACTAACACTAGACATTAGGTGGTTCTAAGAGAGACAGTACCACTTTCCTCAATTAAGCACTGACTGTGAAATACAACACGGAAGGGGAACAGTCTCAGTAATTGCATAAAACTCAGTCAAGCGTCAGATGCAAGGGTGGCCGGTGAATTGTTCCCTCGCCTTTGTGTCTAGAAAACACAAAGGTACTGCACGTTTACAAATTGTGTGACAATAGAGAAAGGTATCTGGTGAAGCTTGTATTTTTAAAACCTTATTTCAACTTCTAACAGTCTCTAGAAAGTGTGTCACGGCTCTCTCTATTGATACTGTTCCCAAGGAGGCAGCTGCCTCACTTGCAACTGTTCCGCTCAGGCTGAAACGTCAGAAAAAATTCAAAGGGGGACGTTAATGTGCAGCATACACAGCAAGGCTGTAAATTCTGTCTCACAGACGGGCAAGAAAAACAATCCGAAGAGGATTCTTCCTCGAGCTTCCAGAACTTTCTTCCTCGGGGACAAAAGTCGCGCTGGCGCCGAGGGCCGGGCGCAGGGAGCCCCCCCTCCCGGTCCCGGAAGCGCCCGTACCTCGTAGCGGGTCCCGCGCCTGTCCTTCAAGGTGGAGACGAGGAGGCAGGCGGGGCGCGGGCTGGCCGGCTCGGCCCTGGCTGCGACCCGCAGCGGGCACAGGCTCAGCACGGCGCGGGCGCCCTTGCCGCGGTTGCGCAGCCCCAAGGTCGGCAGGCGCCGGCTCACCACCTCCACCTCGCAGTGCAGCTTCATGTCTCCCGCGCACCGCCGGCCGAGCCACTGGGCTTTGAGGCGCCCCTTCCCGCCAACCGCGCCGCCGCCGGGGCCTGAGCGCGGGGCTGGCCGTGGATCTGCCTGCGCCCCGCGCGCGGCCGTGGCCGGCCTGCCGGGTCCTGCGGGGACCGCGTGCCCTGCCGGGGCGCGCTCGGATCCCGACTCGGGCTGCGCGCCGGCGGTCCTGGGCGCCGCCAGCCTGAGGGCCCGGCCCGCGCCTTTCCGAAGCGGCGTCCGGCGAGGGCGCCGTGCCCGGCCCGCGCGTGCCCGGAGGCGGCGCTGGCGTCGGCTGCGGAGGCCCCGGGGCCCGTCGGTCCGCTGGGCAGGGCGCCTGGGGCGCGGCGAGCGGCCCGGAAAGCCCGCCAGGGGCGGCTGTCCTGAGGGGAGGCTGCTGTCCTGAGGGGAGGCTGCTGCCCCCGCTCCCCGCGCGTCCGCGGAGCTCTCGCGGGCAGACAGCGCGCGCCTGCCCGTCCCTGTCGGGCAGGTGCACTTGGCAGCGGCGGGCGAGCGGGCTGAGCCGGCCTGGTCTCCCCGAGGAGGCGGGAGCCCGTCCAGGGCCCGAGGGCCCTTCGAACTCCGGGTCGCGTTTATTGAGCCCGTGCGAGGGCGAGGCCGGGACGGACATTTACAGGAGAGCTCACTCTTGGCTCCTCGTCTTGCCTCACCGAGGGGCCGCCTTGTGTTTAAACATTTTGTCTGAGTTTGCACTTTCGTGATCTGGAATGTGCATTAAGACATATTCTCTGTCGCTCCCTCTCTTCCTCTTCCACAGTCCTCCCCTTTCTTTTCCTGTAGTGAGGATTTTACTCGAGTCTTTAAACTGAGCTACACTTCCTGGTCTTCCTGCCTCAGCCTCCCATAGTGCAATGATTACAGTCGCGCTCTACCACGCCTGGCTCCAAAAAAATGCCACTTTTCAGTTCAAATGAGACAGAATGATGATTTATCCCTGTTTACCAGCGCATTGAATCTAAAATGTTACTGTTGAGTCCACATTCTAAAGACACTGCTTTACTTAGGAAAAGTAGTGATTTAGGTAATAAATCACCACACCTCCCATTTCGTATTCTTTCATGTATAGGTAATAGAGCATTAAAACACCACTCAGCGTTTAACGATAGTTCGTTGCAAGGCTACAGGAAAAATGAAACAACCCAGAGTTTTCAGTGACTTGGATTTCGTAGAAACTATTTTTGTTCTTTGGACAATATTAGAAGAAAATCAAACAGCTCAAAGTATTACAACAACATTAAATATGCTCAGCCTCTAGGGACAGTTGGGAGCTAGGAATACTTTTTTTTTTTTTTTTTTTTTAATGAGATGGCTTTCCTGCGTAGTTCAGACCAGCACTGCGTTTCGCCTAGCACAGGCTGACCTTAAAGTCCAGGCTGCGAACTGGCCTCCTGTCAGTCCCCCAGGTGCTGGGCTTACTTACACATGTGTACCACTACGGGTTTCGACTGAGTAGAAATGTAGAAATGTGCAAGAGCTAAGGACAAATACAAAGCTTCAGTGCTTTATTTGATGTTAACTTTGATTGTTGAAGTATGGATTCAGCAAATAAATGTTAAATAATGTAAATACCTGAGAATTACATAACAGTTCAATGGTGATTTGTTTTTATTTATTTATTTTTGAGATAGGGTCTCGCCTTGTAGTTCAGGCTGGCCCTGAGCTCACTGTGGAGCCCAGGCAAGCCTCCAACTCAGCAGTCCTCCTGCCTCTGCCTCCCAAATGCTGGGATGACAGCCACCACGCCCTGCACTGTGGTATGTGGTACTGATTGCTGGCGGGTTTGAGTCACCATGCCTGGTATTGTATGTGGTTATCGGGGATCGAAGTCAGGACCTTGTGCTTGCTAGGCAGGCGCTGGAACCACTGAGCTAAATCTCCGGCCCTCAATGGAGATTTTTTTTTTTTTTTTTTTTTTTGCTTTTTGAGACAGGGTCTCGGTTTGTAGTTCAGGCTGGACCTGAGCTCACTATGGTGCCCAGGCAGGCCTCCGCGAACTCAGCAATCCTCCTGTCTCTGCCTCCCGAGTGCTGGGATGACAGGCGTGAGCCACCACGTCCGGCACTGTGGTATGCGGTGTTGATTGTTGGTGGGCGTGTCTCCACACCCAGCATTCTATGTGGTAACCGGAGATCTAACTCAGGACCTTGCGCTTGCGAGGCAGGCGCCGGAACCACTGAGCTAACCCTCCGGCCCCTCAATGGTGATTTTTTTGAAACAGCAATGTGTACTTCTAAATAACTGTCTTACTTCCAAAAAGAGATGTGTGGTGCCCATCTCCACCTTTTCTGATGGTGCTGGGGATTGAACCCAGGGCCTCATTCATACTAGGTACAGCCATTTGTTATTCAGTAGTCTAGTTCCAAAAATATTTACAAAATAGAAAACTGGATGTGTGGTGCTTGGGATGTGGCTCAGTAGCACCATGCCTGCCTGGCAAACACAAGGTCCTGAGTTCAATCCCTGGTACAAAAAAATAAATAAACGGAGTAGTAAACACGTATTATCCCAGCACTCTGGGAGACTGATACAGGAAGACTGAAAGTTTGAAACTGGCTTGGAGAGTGATTTAGCGAGACACTGTCTCAATTAAAAAAAAATTATTCTATTTAAAACATGAAATAAGATAATATTTGAATGTAAAATAAATACATGTCAGCTTTTGAGAGCTTATCTTCCTGCTCTTTTCTTGTTCTACTCAGTTTTAATGGCTGAAGTGGGTCTGATACTCTTATACCCACAGCTTGTTTTTTTTTTTTTTCTTGAGACAGGGTCTCACTTTGTAGTTCAGGCTGGCCCTCAGCTCACTATGTAGTCCAGGCAAGCCGCCGCGAACTGAGCAATCCTCCTGCCTCTGCCTCCCGAGTGCTGGGATGACAGGTGTGAGCCACCACGCCCAGCACTGTGGTATGTGGTATTGATGGCTGGTGGGTGTGAGTCTCCACGCCCAGCATTGTATGTGGTTTACCAGGGATCGAACTCAGGACCTTGCGCTTGCGAGGCAGGCGCTGGAACCACTGAGCTAAATCTCTGGCCCACCACAGATTTTGTTTTTAGTGGGCTGTGAAACAAAGGATTCTTTGAACACCTGCCTATACTTTTACCATCATACAAATAAAATCTTCACTTTGATCTTTTTTATCTGTTAAAGCATGTGAAATGGACATTCACAGGAATTAAAAATTGAGCTACAGGCTTCTTGTGAAGGGAATCAAATAAGGTCGATTTATTTCTCTTCTCTAAAATTAGTTCTGCTTCTTCTAGGCCTACATACCACACTCATTTCATCCTTTCTGCTTTGTTCATTCTAATTCTATTAATTTTTCAAAACCCAGTTCAGTTTCCACTAAGGCTGCTTTATCATCTTGCCTATCCTATTTTGCAATCTCCAGTTGCATTTAAAATTACATTTCACTTATTACCCTGGGTTTCCAGCATTACTAAGCATTCAATAGATAATTAATTGAATCTCTAATTTTTCCTTTCATTTGTGTCCACTGCTAAATTTACTCTGATTTGTAACTCTCTTAGTTTAGAAGTAGTAAGAACATTGCTATAAGAGATTCTACCAGAAGGAGGGCATAATCTATGGAGAAGAGTAGACTTTTTGACCTAGAATACTGGAAATATTTTATTTTGTCTTTCAGTTTTTTCAGGCAGGGTCTCACTTTGTAGTTCAGGCTGGCCCTGAACTCACTATGTAGCTCAGGTAAACCTCAAACTCAGCAATCCTCCTGCCTCTGCCTCCAAGTGCTGGAATGACAGGCATGAGGCATCACACCTGGCTTCCCGGCGGTGTTTTTGCAGTGCGAAATGTCATCTAAAATGTAATAAAAGCCAGGCAAGGTGATACATACCTATAATTCCAGCACTCTGGGAAAGCGAGGCAGGAAGATCAAAAGTGGGTCTGATGGGTATGGTAGCACACACCTGTAATCCCAGTGCCCACCAGCAATCAGTACCACACACCACAATGCTGGGCATGGCGGCTCATGCCTGTCATCCCAGCATTTGGGAGGCAGAGGCAGGAGGATTGCTGAGTTGGAGTCTGCCTGGACTCCATAGTGAGCTCAGGGCAAGCCTGAACTACAACATGAGACCCTGTCTCAAAAAAAAAAAAGATAAGAGCTAGGCGTGGTGGCTCACGCCTGTAATCCCAGCACTCGGGAGGCAGAGACAGGAGGATTGCTGAGTTCGAGGCTTGCCTGGGCTACATAGTGAGCTGAGGGCCAGCCTGAACTACAAAGAGAGACCCTGTCTCAAAAAAAAAAAAAAAAAAAAAAAAAAAAAAAAAAAAAAAAAAAAAAAAAAAAAAAAAAAAAAAAAAAAA
>PVIC010027082.1:0-24092 GCA_004025085.1 Thryonomys swinderianus
GGTTAGCTCAGTGGTTCCGGCGCCTGCCTTGCAAGCACAAGGTCCTGAGTTCGATCCCCGGTAACCACATGCAATGCTGGGCATGGAGACTCACACCCACCAGCCATCAATACCACATACCACAGTGCTGGGCGTGGCTCACACCTGTAATCCCAGCACTCAGGAGGCAGAGGCAGGAGGATTGCTGAGTTCCAGACTTGCCTGGGCTACATAGTGAGCTCAGAGCCAGCCTGAACTACAAAGCGAGACCCTGTCTCAAAAAAAAAAAAAGATCAAATATATCAGTAAACAGTACACACACACACACACACACACACAATGCATAAAAACCAAGAAATACTATTTTGCAACCAGTAGATTGGCAAAAGACAACATCTTGTTGCTCAAGATAGTGGGTTAATGACCACTCATGAAAACCAGACAGGGAGACAATAATCAATTACCACTTTAGAAAAGAATTAGGCTTTTAGAAGACAATTACTTGGTAAAACATTTTCTCTTTAGGTCTATACTTGTGTAGATGTATCAGGGGACATTATAAGAACATATATATGCTAGGTTTGGTGGTGACATTTATAATCAATCAGGAAGCTGAGGCAGGAGGATTGCCCCAAGCTCCAGGCCAGCCTAGGCTGCACAGGGAGTTTGAGATCAGCCAGAACTGCTAGGGAGATCCTTTGTCAATAAAACAAAATGAAGAATGCATAATAACCATTTGTAACAACAACAAAAATGGAAAATGACCCAAATACTCATGGACAAGAAAAACAGTAAGTTTTAAAATAATCACACAATGATCTTGAAACATTAAAAATGAACCAGAGCCATGTGAACCTAGTTTCATCGTGTGAAAATAAATCATATGTTGTTTAGGAAACATTTATTTTGGTAACATTTATTAGAGAAACAAGAGGATGATGACTATGAAGTTTGGAATAGTAGTTATCCCTACTATAAAAAAGGGGAAACCTCACTGAAGATGGGGAGGAAGAGACTTCAAAGGCACTAGAAATATATTTTTCAATATATAATTGGAAAAATTCTTTTAATGATATATATGTGAATTACATTCTTTCACTGTATATATTTCATAACATTATAGATAAATGAGTAAATGAGAAGTTCTAAAAACACAGGGGAAGAGAAGAATGTTTTAAATAAGAGATCAGTGTGTGGAAATTTGAAGCCAGGAGGTAAGGACATGAACGCTGCCAGAAGCAATGACCAAGAGAGCTAAGCAAGGGTCAGCCAGTGTAGAATTTATAATCATATGAATGAGTTTTGATTTTATCTTAAGGTTAATGACAGGCTAAAGAAAAATTTTAAATTGAAGTGTGACATGTCACATTTCTATTTCCTAAAGGGCTCTGATTTCTTAAGGAAAATATATCAGTAGGAAGCAAAAATAGAGGCTATATCTCATGATGAGGATCTGGATTATAGTGACAGTACTAGAAAGTACTAGAAAGTACTAGAAACAGAAAAGAGAAATAATGTAAAAACTATTTTTGAAAAAGATAAAGGAGAACGGGGGGGGGGACAAAAAATGATCCCCAGGCTTCTGACTCAAGTAAATTGGTGACCCTAGACAACAAAACATGGCCCAATAACACAATTATAAAGTAGTATTGTAAATTTAGTTTAAGATGAGATGACACTGAGATTAAACATAACAGGCATTCAGTAAATATTTGTAAAATGAAAACAGTGACTGAGAAACCTCCAGAAGAGCTGTCCAATTGGTAGTTGCAATCTAGTATCATTCATAATTTCTCTTCTAAATACATTACTTGTTTCTTTATTTTGTATCTTGACAGATAAGGCAACAAGACCCTATAAAGAATTCCTGTAAGGGGATGGAGATTCACCTCAGTGGTTCTAGCGCCTACCTCACAAGCGCAAGGTCTTGAGTTCGATCCCTGGTAACCACATACAATGCTGGGCGTGGTGATTTATGCCCACCAGCAATCAATACCACATACCACAGTGCTGGGCATGGTGGCTCACGCCTATAATCCCAGCACTCGGGAGGCAGAGACAGGAGGATTGCTGAGTTTGAGGCTTGCCTGGGCTACATAGTGAGCTCAGGGCCAGCCTGAACTACAAAGCGAGACCCTGTCTCAAAAACAACAACAACAACAACAACAACAAAAACGAATTCCTGTAAGGATCTAAAAGATGTATGGATATATAATCCTCACTTTGGAGTAAGGCCTTAACTATACATAACTATACATATCTTTTCCAGCATAGACATTAAATGATGCAGCAAGTAAGATTCACCAGAAAGCTCTGGTTATTTCAGTAACTGCAACCCTCCCAAGTTGTGAGGCAGAAGCAAAATTTTCCTCGTTTTTAATTTAAAAATGGATTAAACATCAAGGATACAGTTAAGTATTGCTGGGAGATAAGATGGTTTCCTTTTTAATGCCAATCAGGAGATATTAACTATAGAGCAGGGAAGTAGGACAGTCTTCCAAAGTTAAGATTGGGTAAATCAGAAACTCTTATTTCATAAACTGGACTTTCTTTTATAGATCTTGCTGTTTCTGTATTGATTTTATTTCACTTCATGATTAGTTTTTTTTTTTTGGTTTGTTTACTTATATTTTGGGGGCAGCAGGGATTCAGTGGAGAACTTTTGCACTGTGCTATACCCTTAGCACTCTTCTTTTCTAAAACTTTTGAGACAGCGTCTTGCTAAGTCACTAAATTCCCAGGTGGGGCTTAACTTGTGATTCTCCTGCCTCAGCCTCTCAAACTGCTGGGATTTCAGGTATGTACCACCATGCACAGCTACTTTTGTTTGTTTTTTTAAAAATGTCAGCATTCATGATAGATAAAAGGTCTAAATGTGAAAAATAAAGCAAAAGTCCTAGAGGAAAATATAAGGAGTTTGAGAAATTTGTAATTTTGAATTAGATAGGGGCTTCCTAGGCATGAGACCAAAGGCCGAAATTGTAAAGAAAAAAGATTCATACCCAATTCCTTTAAAAATGTAGTTTTATAGGACAAAAGCAAAAAAGCTAAAGGCAATAATAATCTATCCCATAGTTCAAAGACAAAAACAACCCCCTCTCAAATGAGCTCACAGCATCTTTCAATTTTAGTATAGGTACTACCAAAGTGAGTCCAAGCTCACAACATCTATGAGGGGTTTTCAATAATCCCAATTGAAAGACCTACCAAATAAAAGCAGTCAATTCACAAGTGTAAAAATAATAGCTATTTATTGGGATTTTATTATGTGACAATGTGGTAAGACTGCTACAGTGGCTCAAACTTTCTATCTGATTTGAATGTATGCCTTCTACAATGTGAGTTTGTAGCTCTACCCACCAAGAGAAGACTATACTTCTATAATTTTTGAATCTGGGTTGGTCTTGCTGGGACAAGAGATCACATGAAAGAGACTAATGGCCTCTGGTTTGGCCATTCTATACTCTCTTTGTTGCATCCTACACACATGCAACAAATCCTGACCAGGGAAAGCAGTTTTCTGTACAACCTATAGTTTACTGTAGGTGTATGAATTAGTTAAGAGTAGAAAACATGTACATTAGTCAGCAAAATAAACATATAAACCAGGTGTGGTATTCCATGCCTATAATCCCAGCTTTGAGGGAGGTTAAGGTGGGAAGATCACAAATTTGAGTATTGCCTGGGACTTCACCTTAAAACAAAAAATAAAAAGAAATGGAGGAAAGATAGCCTCTTTAATATATGGTCCTGGAAAAACTGGGCTTCAGCCTGCCAAAGACTGAAGTTAGATCCATCTCTTTTACCATGTGCTAAACTAAAATCAAAGTGGATTAGAGACCTAAATATAAAAACAAAAATTTTAAACCTGCCCTGCTGGGGATATACATAAAAGAATTACAAGATCCATATCACAGTGACATATGTGCATCCATGTTTATAGCAGCTCAGTTCGTGATAGCTAAATCTTGGAAACAATCCAAATGCCCGTCAACTCAGACTGGATAAAAAAGATGTGTGTGTGTGTGTGTGTGTGTGTGTGTGTGTGTGATTTTTTAAAAATAAAATGAAGTATTACTCTGCCATAAAGAATGATGAGATTGAGTCATTTATATTCAAATGGACATACCTTAAGGACATACTCATAAGTGAAATAAATAGGTCACTGATGTGTAAATATTGTATCTTTGTTATGAGAAACTGAAGTTGTAAATGTGTTCTAGAATGCATGATCAATATTTTGAAATAGTAAATATTCAAAGAGAAATGGGGTTTAGGGATAAATAATGAGGGGAAAGAAAAAATTGATGGTAAAAAAAGGGAAACAAAGCTTGTGTATATAGGGGCAAGGGGATGTGGGGTGGGTAGGGGAAAGAGAAAAATGAGAATTAAGTTATGTCATATACTGGTACAAATTGTCAATGTTGAGTGCTATTGTGATTGTATATATAATGTACCAATAAATTAAATTAAAAAACTAAAAAGAGCTAAAAATGTAGCTCAGTGATAGCATACTCCTGGGTTAGAGCCCTGATACTGCAAATAAAATACAAATAAATAAATAGTTATCATTATACTCACCTGAAATTTAGAAATTTTGTTTATTACAAACCATCATGGTGGAAATAGGTTCAGGGCATTTTATGTTTATCATCCCTCAATCTGAAAAAGTGAATATGTATACTAAGTCACATTATTTTTGCAAAAATGCAAAACAACGTTGGTGAATTTGTGGAGAAACTGGAAGCCAGCCTATGCACTGCTGATAAGAATGTAAAAATGGTATTGCCAGAGTAGAAAACAGTAGTGATTCCTCAAAATATGAAACGTAGAATTAATCAATGATCCAACAATTTCCACTTTTAGACATAGCTCATAAAGAATTTAAAACAGGGACACAAATATATTTATATCCCAATAATTACAGCAGTATTCAGAAGTCAAAAGGCAGAAGCAATATATGTCCATTGATGATGAACAGATAAAATATTATGGTTTAAAAAACTAATACTTTTAAGAACATGCTATTTTAATTCTTTGTAGACTATACCAAAGTTGGACACACCCACATGTACACAAGTTCTTAGCTCCTGAGACTAAAAATACTTAAAGAACTGCTGACTTAACAGGAAGATTTATTCTCTCTTCTCACACCTGCATTATACGAAGACCTTCATTCCCTGGCATGGCTTCATTTGAGAATGATACTACTTTAAGTCTGGAGAATAGCAAAAACCAGCAGCCCAAGGTATAGTCATCACCATCATCACATTAACTATGAAACTGCCATTGTTCTTCAATGCACAGTAGGTACCAGAACTGAGCAACACAAAGCTCCACACAGACAAGTGGCCATATACAACAGCAACCTATAAAAAGCCTAAATGCTGACACTACATTCCAAAGTAGTTTTGTAGTATCTACCAGAGAACAATCTTTCATTTCTTCTACTGAATCTTTGGATTTACAGTTCTGGGCAGATTTGGGAATAGGGTGGCAGCAGCATTGTTTCTTAAAAACAAGGGCATCCGTGCAAAGAATTTAATTCTCTCACCATCTCGCTACTGGTCTGTTGGAAGAGGGGTGTGGTTAACGAGGAGAGATCCTAAATATCAGCGAAGTCTGCGCAGAACCGTGTTCAAGGAATAATAAGAGACCAAGTCAATTTGTCTGGGTAAGAGGCAGAATATTCATGGACAGAAGGTTAAAAAAATGAAATTAGAAAATCTGCGCAGGGCAGATATAAACGAAAGAGGTTTCATGCGAGTATCTGGAAGAATTAGAATGCTAACGTGGTGCACGATGAATAAATAAGAATTATTATTCTCGAGCTCGCAGCTGCGGTACTTTCTGAACTGGGGAGGAGGGTGAAAGCATTTTCACTTCCAACCCTTCCTTCCGCATTCATTTTGGCTAGGATCCGTGCGCAGAGTCCCTCCACGGTTGAGGCGGACCCAAACAAAGGAGAACGGACGCCTCCCCGAGGGAACCGAAGAGGGAAAGGTGGGCCCAGGTTGCCGCGCAGGTGTCCCCGGGGCTGAGCGCGCAGGGTGTGGGGAGGGAGGATCCCGGGGGCACTGCTGGGGTGCGGGAAGGCAGCGCCGGACGCCAGGCACAGCCAGCGCGGAGACCCCGCCCTGCTGCGGTCAAGGTTACCCGCGCTTGAGTACCTGTGGAGGCCTCGTACCGCCGAAAGGCACCGGGCGATCATGGGCACGCCGAGAGGCCGGCAGCGGCAGGCGCGGGGTTCTCCGACTTGGGAATTGGGGAAGCAGACGGCGTAGCGCGGGCGAGCCCGCAGTCAGCCCAGCTGAGACAGCCGCCGGCCCTCTCAGCGACCTCCCACGTGCGCAGCCCCACGCCAGCGCCCACTGCGGCCCGCCCCTCCACGCCGGCGCCCACGAAGGCCCCGCCCCTCCACGCCGGCGCCCACGAAGCTTCGTCCTGCCCCTCTCGTCTCAGGCCCCACCCCACACGCCTAGCACCGCCCCAGGGGCGGATCCGGCGAGACCCAGTCGCCCAGCGTCCAGCGAGCGGCAGGGTGGGCTGAGGGGGCGTCTGTGTGCGAGCCGGCGAAGTTTGGGCTACAGTGGCCAGTGCTGAGACCCGAGATCGAGGGGGCGGGAGGACCGGCCCGCCGCTGTTGTTTCGCGTCCTCTTTTCTGGTAAGGTGCTTCTGTCTGAAAACGGTGCGTCTCCCCCAGTCCCAGACTGAGGCCTGCGCTGTACACCCGCTGCAAATCTCTGGGCGCTGAGGCGCGGCCCGGGCACTGCGGGGAAGGAGGCTTGGAACTGGGTTTGCTGCGCTCCCTAGAGAGGCCGGAGGAGACCTCTGGAGGCGAGGATAGCTCCTCTCTCCTCCCTACCTCTTTCTCCTTTTCTGTTTTCACCTGCCCGGAGGCCTTATTTAGCATTTGTTATAACCGTGTAGCCTAGAGGTTGGGCTCGCCTTTAAAACGGTACACAAGTAATAAACCTCCTAGCAGCCCACAGCACATCCTAGAGGCGAGCACCACACCCTGGTTTTGAATTAGGGAACCTGGGGAGCAGACGGTTGATGCGATTTAGTGGAGATGAGCCATTAATGCCCTTGGCCATGAGCCACTGTTTGGAGGCGGTAGTCTTCCAAGAGAATGAGCGGGACCCGGAGCACCCAGCCTCTCCACGAGAGCACAGCTACTGCAGATTGCGCTGGCCTGTTCCTAAGTAAGTACCATCGGTCTAGGCAATGATTTCTTGACGTGTCTGTTGATTACATAGAAATGCCATTTATCGAGAATGACAGGAGTTCAACGCCTTTCTCTCGAGTGTATTTCCTCAGTGGATAACTCAACTATTGAAAGTAGGGGTGTAAATTACGAGTATTCCAGTTTAAAAAATCCCATGTACTAGATGAAGACGCTTTATTGTGTACCAGTTTCTGAGTCAGCAGTAGGAAATCTCCCTCACCTTAAGACAAGGCCTTTTGGGGGATTTCTGTATCTGATCCGTACTTCTTTTCTGTATCCATGCCATATATATCATTAAGATGCAGTGAGAGTCTAAGCTTATGCTTTACATGGCTGGAAAAAAAACCTTATTGATCCAAAATTAAACATGTTTAATAGTACTCGGTTTAAAATTTAAGATGTAATAAATTACCATACTAATACTCCATGCTCTCCTGACTCTTTAAAAACATCAAGGTAATGTAAGGTTTCTTTTCTGCTTTTAATGTAATATAATCCTTGCTATTTATTACTTCTATCATTGATAACTTTTCTGCCTGATTCTCTAACTGAACTCAGTATTTTCATTTTATTGTTAAGGCAGTGTTTAAGCTTCTAAAATGTCAACTATCAAGCACCTAGTTTATGCCGTTATTCGTTTTTTACGGGAACAAAGTCAGATGGATGCTTATACTTCTGATGAACAAGAAAGTTTGGAAGGTAGGCATTTGAACTTTGTGTTCATCTGTGTTATAAATAACGACTAAAACTGCTTCAAGCTCAACTTTATGATGTAGTATAACAAAAATCAGAATACTGTGTTGATCTTTCAAGTAGAGAGGCTTAGCTGTAAGATTATCTTATTTCCATTCTCTGAAGCTTTTTAAAATTAGTAACAAAATAGAGGACTATTGTTCATTTATTGAACAATTATTGTGTCAGAATTATACTATTCATACTATAGGGAGTTTTTCTTTTCAGCGACTAATATAATTTCCATTTAGCTGATGAGAAAATGAAACCAGATGGTTTAACATAACAGCCAATATGTGATGAAGCTGAAATTTAAATGTTGGTTCTTGTTCTGAAGGGTTTTTATTTCTTCTACTTTTTCTAATAGCAGAGCATCAAGTTTAGAAATGATACATGAAATACCTTAGTCATTGTAATAACACTATGCAAAGATCTAAATAATTATAATATTATCGAGCTCTGACGAGTGCTAGTAACTGCTGTTGTTGATCTCTGATGAGTGCTGGAAAAGAGGATTTCATCATTGTTTTATGTGAGCTTTAAATACTGGATTAGGTAATCTGTAAAACTGAGCAGGACTCAGAGGATAGCATCATATGTTTCCTTCACACCATCTTTGTGCTTCATGTGGATACATTAAAAATTTAAATTCATTTTAATTATAACAAGATAAAATTGTGCAGATGGGTTTGCTGAAGTTTACTGAGCCTACCTTTCTTGGCCTACAGACTTAATTATTGAAGTAAGGGTACCTTTGGGAGAACTTAATAAATAACGCTACAGTTTGAATTTCCCATCTTGCAGATGCGCCTCCTATAAAGGGGGTAATCTATTAATTTCGAGTACTTCCCTTGTAAATCTGTTTTAAGGAGGTGGGGATGAAAATTGGGCATTTGCTCTTAATCTGCTCGCCGTCTGGTGAGATGGTGTCTTTCCAGGTGGCAGTGAGAGGAGCAGGTGATGCACAGTTGGAAAACACTGCAGATCAGTCCATTCAATATTAAGGGTTTTTTTGTTCTCCTTGATGGTCAGACTTAGTAAGGATAAAGGCAATGGTTATCTAAGGAAAATGTTGGTTGTGACAGCTCTGTAGCAAACAGATAAATGCATTCATTTAATAAAAGATGTTTCTTTTCTAATCAAAGGCAGTAAAATGTTTTTAAGGGCCAGATTGAAAATTGAGAGTATTTTAAAAACCAAGATGTCTTGTCCTATTTTTAGGATGGTATTCAGCCAAAAATATGTGCTTTCAGCTGTTTGTTATATATGGCAGTCAGAAATGGTGCCAATTGTTTGCGACTGACCCCTATTTTTGACTTTTCAAGTTTAATTTAATTGAACATGAAATCATGTGGAGGTGTTATCTGCCCACCTTCTAGACATTTAAAAAATTCTAGGAAGGAAGCCTACATTCTAGCACCAGCTTTACCACCATGGATTTGTGAAGATGGTATTTCATCAGCTTTAAAGCTTGTTATAAGATTATGTCATTCACTTCCCTTAACTGTTATCATCTACTGACCATTGTTTTATTTTTTTACGTTTTCAGTTCCTACTCTTTCTCATGCACTACTCTTGTCTTAATCCTTGGCAATTCTGATATAAACATAGGTAATCTTTTACTATTTACTTAACTCCCTTTTTTTTGTGTGCGAATAATCGAATTCAGGACCTTGTACTTGCCAGGCAGGTGCTGTGCCACCAAGTTAAATCCCCAGCCTTTTCCTTGACTCTCTTGATCTTTTTTTTTTGTGGAGAATATTAATCATCTGACTATACCGTACATTAGAGGTTCTAAACTGAGAGTGGTTTTTTTAAAGTCTGGGACATTTTTGGTTGTAACACCTCAGGAGCTGGTATTTGGTGTCTGGTGGATAGAGGCCATGGATACTGCTAAACATACAGTGTACAAGACAATCCCCCACACAAGGAATTTTCTCATCTATGTTAGTGTGCCAGCTGGGCATAGTGGTACATGCTTGTAATCCCAGTACTCTGGGAGGCTGAGGCAGGAGAATCTCAAATTTGAGCCCACCTCAGGCAATTTAATGCCTGAGCAAGAACCTGTCTCCCTCCTCCTCAAAAAATAAGCAGTAGATGTAACTCAAGGTAAAGGTCCAGGGTTTAATCTTCAATACCTCCTCCAATTCAATATGCTAAGACTGAAAAATCCTTACCTAGATCTTATTACTAAAATTGCATTCCTCCCATAATTTCACTTCCTGACCACTACTCCCTTTCTTAGATCACTTCTTCAGAATCTTAACCCCGACAATCCTTTGAACCTGCCAGTACTTCCAGCCTTTTGATCTCTTACATTTTTCTACCCCAAGTCTTACCATAAATTCCATAGTTGAGCATTATAATAATTCCCATGTGTTTCCTTCCCTTTCTTGCCAAACCCAATCTTGTTTCAGTCCTACTCTGTCCTTTGTGCCCATATCCAAGCAACTGTGTATCAGTAAGAGTACAATACATGGCCTTTTTGACTAGTTCTATTTAAATTAATGACTGTAAACCTCAAGCAGACATTTAATAGAGCCAGACAATCGTACTCTCTGTTTTGTGTTCACTCATACTTCTATTTCCTAGGTTATCATTTTAATATTTTCTCATATCTTCTCAATTCCCTAAGCCTCGTCCATGGTCTTCACTTTTAGTTGCTTCCTTTTCTACCCAGAAAACTGAAGTAATAAGAAAACAACTTCCACCACTCATGCTATTCAACTATTAAATAGATCCTTCAAAATATGTCTACAATTTGACCACCTTTCAACGCCTGATATCACACCTTGTTAGAACTAAATCTCTCAAGCCTGTTCTACTGTTAGAGCCCCTAACAGGTCTACATGCTTCTTAGTGATCTTTTCAGACTATGTCAGATTCTATCATTTTTTTTTTTTACTCAGAATTTTGAAGTGATGCCTTATGTTATTTAGTTGTTGTTTAAAGATTCTATGTAATGTGGATTTCTGTGATGTATTGTTGACCTACTGCTTCTCATTTTGTTTCAACCAAATTAGCTTCCTTACTGTGAATGCACTTACATTTTTATGTGATTTTATGAAAAATCATTTTGCCTAGGGGCCTCTGTTCTAGCTAGTTTTTTTAAAATTGGAATGGTCCCCCTCAAGATAATGATAGTACCCCTGTGTCTTAAAAATTGTCAGATTTCTTTTCTCAAAGGGACAGTTCTGAACTCTTGTGCAGGCTGCTTCCCTGCCCATTCCCCATCCTCCTTGCTCTGCAGCACTTATTTATCACTTATACTCCACCTCTTTGTGCAACTACGATCTAAGCCCCAAGCAGTCAATGATTTTTTCTGTTTTTTTTTTTTTTTTTTTTTTGAGACAGGGTCTCACTTTGTAGTTCAAGCTGGCCCTGAGCTCACTGTGTAGCCCAGGCAAGCCTTGAACTCCGCAATTCTCCTGCCTCTGCCTCCTGAGTGCTGGGATGACAGGCGTGAGCCACCACATCCGGCACTGTGGTATGTGGTATGTGGTACTGTGGCTAGTGAAAGTAACAGTACTTCTTTTTGACAGAGGCAATTTCTCAAGAGCACAATTAAAAATGATGTGGCATTTAAAAGTCACATAAAAATGTAAGTGAATCTGTGTGAAAGTGATCAGAACATATCTTCTCATCTACATTCTTATTTCCTGTCTAGCAGGAACACTATCAAAATTGAGCCCAATCAGGATGAGAATCTACCTCCACCCCTGTCAGATTTCTTGAGGCCAGGATATGGACTTTTCATTGTTCCTGCTCAAGTTCCTCCTTTATCATTTAAGTAGGAACCCACTTAGGTTAGCTTCCATTTGCTCACATCTCTTCCCTTTCGTATTAATGAGCCTTTCATTTCCTGAAACAAAATACCTCACATATACTACATAAGAAAGAGAAGGTTAATTTTGGCCCACAGTTTCTGAGGCTCCAGTCTAGGGCAGGATGGCTCAGGGGCAGAAATGGCATGGCTGAGGAGAGCTTAACCTTATAGAACCAGAAAGCAGAGTTACAGGGAAGAGCCAGAGAAGAGATATTTCCTTCCAGGGCCTCCAAGTGTTTCCCGTCCTAACAGCCAACTAGGCTATTAACTCATCCATCAATTGATCAAAATTGATAATGAAGTTATTAGATTCAACTAACTTTCAAACTCCCAGCCTTGGAATAAATGAGACTTTGGGACACTGTAGACCTAAACTGTAACACTCAGCCATCCTCAACATTTTTATCAGACTTTTAGTTCTAAACACAAATGTTTTATCATTTTCCTTCCCATGTCTTCAAATCTGTGCCCTAGGTGTACCAACCTGTGATCTTGTCCTGAACCAAAAACAGACAATACACTTGTTTCCAGTCAACATGATACCTATTTTACTCACATCCCCCTTCTCAGTGGATATTTTTGTTTTTGTTTGTTTGTTTTTTTGAATCAGTATTGCTGAGTCACTGTTCCCTGGCTGGTCTCGAACTTGCAGTCCTCCTTCCCTGGCCACTTAGAGACTTAGAGTGCTGAGATCACCGGCATGCGCCATCACATTCATCTTTTTTTTTTTTAAATTAATCTTTTTCTTTTGAAGCAAAACCTTTATTG
Source organism: Thryonomys swinderianus (assembly GCA_004025085.1). Classification (NCBI taxonomy): domain Eukaryota; kingdom Metazoa; phylum Chordata; class Mammalia; order Rodentia; family Thryonomyidae; genus Thryonomys; species Thryonomys swinderianus. The sequence goes on from PVIC010027082.1 coordinate 12,535, forward strand.
GTATATTTTAGTTTTATTTTTTGTTGGTTTATTTATTTATTTTGTACTAGAAGTTGACCACAGGGCTTCCTGCTTGCTGGGCAGATGATGTGCCCCTGAGCTACATCCCTGGCCTGTATTTTTACATTGTAGGTATACATAAGGGTAAGACTCATCATAGGGAATTTGCACCTGTGCATAGTACCTCTTCTTTTTTTCCCATTCCTGGCCTGAAACTACCCTCCCCTCTTTATATACAAAAGCTTTGATTCCATTTTTCCTTACATTTTCACTTTTTTTCTTGTCCCTTCCTTTCCTTCCTCTTCTCCCCTCCCTTATCCTCCTTCCCATATGAACATTTTCTTCCTGTTTCCCAGTATCTATTATCCATTTTAGTCCTTATTTCCACTTGAGACTTCTCACACCAGAGGAACAATGTGGTACTCACTCATCAATGTGACCACACTCATCTTAAAACTAAACTTAATCATGTTGATAGTGGTTTTTTTCTGTTGTGTTTATTGCTGTTTCTCCATCACCAGTGGGTACTTGGTAAATTTGCCTGTCAGTCTTCAAACTGATCTTACTTAAGTATGCCAGGATTAATATTTAATAGTTCTTTTTGAATCTGGGGCTCTTTGTCTTACCATTTTTATTCAGATTGATGCTTCTATTTCTCACATGTAAACAATATATAGAATCAGGCATGGTGGCACCAGTCTGTTGTCCCAGCATAGGGAAGGAAGTGACAAGAGGATCACAAGTTACAGCCAGCCTGGGCTGCATAGCAAGTTCAAGACCAGTCTGGACTACACAGGGAGATTCTGTCTCAGAAAAGGATGTGTGTGTGTGTGTTTGTGTGTGTGCGCATATATGTGTTGTATATGTAATATTTTAAGTTTGTTCAAAGCATTAAGACATTGGTGGTATATTAGATATCAGTGAGGGGAATAAGTTTTTAATGACTTGCTCTTTCTGGTAGCCTTCAACAAGAATAGGCTGTTATATATACTCATACAGTTTATTGTAGATAACATGTATTTCAGTGAGGAATAAGAAATCCAGTTGTTTTTCCTTGTAACTGGTGTATAAACAGAAATCTCTATGCAGTTAGCTAGTCAATTAGTTTTCCTCATGTTCTGTGATCATATGTGCTGATTTACCACTGAATATAGTCCTATCAGGAAAAAAAAAGCTGTTTCTCTTTTTAACTTGTTTTTTTTCCCTCCTTACTAAAATTTGTTTCAAGTTGCAATTCAGTGTCTGGAGACAGTTTTTAAGATCAGCCTAGAAGATACACATCTAGCAGCTTCACAGCCTTTGACAGAAATGTTCACAAATTCCTTCTGTAAGGTATGTTGTCATTGTTTTCTCTTTAGTGACCGATGTGAGTATGACTACAGTCTCATGTTGGGTTGTTAATAATTGCAGGGTCAGGTCTATAAGTAATTAACGTCTTTCTGGATATAGGATGGAACAGTTCATAGGGAGATAATTTGAGATCTAAAATATAACTTGTTAAATGTGTTTTAGATTTTCACATCCAGCTTGGGCTGCATAGCAAGTTCAAAACCAGTCTGGACTACACAGGGAGATTCTGTCTCAGAAAAGCACACATGTGTATGTTCCTATCCTCATATTTAATGGTATATCTTCATTGACTTGTAAGTCCTTTACAGTATGAGTAATTTTAGATATCCAAATTTATTAAAAAATTGACATTCCTCTGAAACACATACTACAGTTAAAAATAAATGTATTAATGGGCCGGAGGGTTAGCTCAGTGGTTCCGGCGCCTGCCTTGCAAGTGCAAAGGTCCTGAGTTCGATCCCCAGAAACCACATACAATGCTGGGCGTGGAGACTCACGCCCACCAACAATCAATACCACATACCACAGTGCCGGGTGTGGTGGCTCACACCTGTAATCCCAGCACTTGGGAGGCAGAGACAGGAGGATTGCTGAGTTCGAGGCTTGCCTGGGCTCCATAGTGGGCTCAGGGCCAGCCTGAACTACAAAGCGAGACCCTGTCTCAAAAAATAAATAAATAAATGTTTTAATATTTAAAAAGCAACTATGAATAAATTGATTCATTTGGAATTAAGTCATCATTTCAGAAGTGGATTTCATCAAATTTGGTCACTAATGGGGCTTCATAAAACAGATAAATGTTCAAGATTAGTGTGCAAAATTAAGTCTGGAAATCAAGTTTTCTGATCCCTGCTCAGACTGTATAGTCCCTGATTTCTGGCCTTTTTGGGAAACATAAACAGTAAGGTCAACTGAAAAATCTAAAGGCTAGTGAACATGGGTTTACTGACCTTGCATGGGTTTTCATTCCATTTCAGTGCCTTATGAACTCCTGTTATTTTCCTTGGTCTGTATTTAAGTTTGGTGCATAATGGAGGATTCAGGAGTAAAGCTGACACATGTCAGTGTAAGTTTCAGCATGGGGAGTTGGGAATTTGGCTCAGTGGTAGTGCTCGCCTCACAAGTGGGAGGGCCTCAGCACCAAAACAAAACAAAAGAAAAAAGAAAAGCACTTCAGCTCAGATTGGACATTGCTGACAGTACTACAGTTAGCTACGTTCTCCAGGCTCTGTTTAAAGAACTTGTTGAGAAGTTCTTAGGGTTGCAATCAGTTTGGCAGTAAACTACTCCTGGATTCCTTCTTTTATCCCTAAAAAAAGAGTAATGTAGGTATTCATTAACTCATCAAACAAATGTGTGTGTAGGGGAGAGGTTCTGGAGACTGAATTCAGGGCCTCACAAATGCTAGATAAGTGTTCTGCTGATCCAGTCCTTGGTCCAAATACATTCTAACTGCATGACAAGCCGTGAGGAGTGGTGGCAAGTCTCTCTGTTCCTCATCAGGGAACCCCTTTTTCCTTCCCTTTGGTGAAGTTGAGATCTGGTTCTTTGTCCGAACCCTTGGTTTCCTCAGGACGCCCTGCCTCCATGGCTGAATATGCTCTTGTTGCTTCAAGGCCTAAGCTTCAGGCAGCACTTGGCATGGCTAACTCTTCAGCTATTGTCACCTTTGACAGTATCTCCAGAGAGCACTTTTTTTTAACTTTTCAGGAAGCTATAATTGAAGACACTCTGAATAAAGTTCTTTTTTCCCTTTTACTGTATTTCTGGGATTGCATTTAATTGTAAGACATTTGTTGCATACTATTTTTATAATGTAATTTGTGGAAACTTGTCCCTAGTATGTCTGCAATGGTATGTTCTGTTAGGTATCATTATCTGTTAGTAATCTTATTAACAGCTGTGATTTTATTCCATATGTATTTGCTAAAAATGTGGCAGAGAAATTCTAAAATTTATCTGAAACAGCATAAAAATTGTTATAATAAAAGAAATTATTTCTCTTATCAAGTCTACTTGAATGTTATATGTCATTTTAATTTTAGGATACTGCTTTTCGTTCCCTACCTAGTTAGGTTGGTTCATATACTAACTGAATTTATTCTCTTTAAAGTAACATTTGCCTTCATATTATGAGCTGCCTAAATTTACTCACTGAATATGAATTACTTTTCAAAGTATAAAACTGTGGTAGTTTCATTTAAATAGTTAAGAAGGATTTGGAAAACAGAATGGAATGTAATCAGTTTTTTAATATGTGGGTTTTTTTGACTAAAATATTCATTTTTTTCTATTTGCAAACTGCCTAGGCTTGCTGGGAGATTTAAAATAAACTCTAAAAGCAAGTATTATAGGGTGGTAACATGTCTTTCAAGTATAATTAGAAGTAGTAAACCCCTACTCATGAAAATTCCCATTTTATTTCTGAACGGTTTGTATTTCACTATTTTATGCTTAAGAAAATTGGTTAGTAATGTTAGATGTGGTAATGGCACATGCTTGAAACCCCAGCACTAGAGAGGTAGAGGGTGAAGATTATTTTGAGTTCAAGTCCGGCCCGAGCTACTTAGTGAGTTCAAGACCATCCTGGAATACATAGTAAGATCTTGTCTCCAAAACAAAAACAAGGAAAATTAATTAGTAGAGTGAGATTATAAAAAAACAAAGACTTGTATTCTCTGTCAGTGATTTGTATTTGTGTCTAATTAACAAAGTGTAGTATCAGTGTTAAATGTATATATCTTGTTGAAACTTCAGTTAAGACAAAAGTAACAGGAGACTATTTAAAATGTAGTGTATAAGCAAAACAGCTACAAATTATGCATTTTTGAAAATTGTAGACTACATGTCAGGCTCAAGTTTAAAAGCATTACAATTTTGAAAAGGTCATTTATTTATTAATTAATTTAAAACTTTTTTTTTGAGATAGGGTCTCGCTTTGTAGTTTAGGCTGGCCCTGAGTTCACTATGCCCAGGCAAACTTGGAACTCAGCAATCCTCCTGCCTCTGCCTCCCAAGTGCTGGGATTATAGGCATGAGCTACCACATCTGACACTATGGTATGGGTATTGATTGCTGGTGGGTTTGAGGCACTATGCTTGGCATTGTATGTGGTTACTGGGGATCAAACTGGGAACCTTGCACTTGCTAGGTAGGTACTGGAACCACTGAGCTAAATCTCCAGCCCTAATTAATTTTTTTTGAGATAGTCTCCATATGTGGTTCAGGCTACAGAGCTTAACATAAAAAGATTTTTTTTTTTTTTCCCTTGACACAGGGTCTCGCTTTGTAGTTCAGGCTGGCCCGGAGCTCACTATGTAGCCCAGGCAAACCTCGAACTCAGCAATCCTTCTGCCTCTGCCTCCAGAGTGCCTAGCATTTTGTATGTGGTACTGATTGCTGGTTGGCACGAGTTACTACATACGGAATTGTTGTATATGGTTACCAGGATCAAACCAGGGACCTTGTGCTTGCAAGGCAGGTGCCGGAACCACTGAGCTAAATCACTGGCCTCTAGGTTTAGTTTTTAATGTGTGTGTACATGCATGTACATACACACACATAAATAATGACCATATTACATGCTTTTCTTTAGTAAGCTGATTTTAATTTCCTATATCTCTTAGATACTATATATTTTGCTTCAGAAGTTTTATTAATAAGCCAAGTATGTTGGTGCATACCTGTAATCCCCACTATGGGGGATGCTGAGAAGTTCTATTTTTTGTCTATAAAGTCAGATTTCTGGGTATGATGAAAACAAATTTTATAAATTCAATTCACAATTGCCTATTATAATCTAGAAAAACATGAAACATTTGTATTCCAATAAAAGTCTGGGAGAGTACACCCCCATTTCTTGTTAATTCTATTATTTATGTTTAGATACCATGAAATTGAATTAACAGATGACTTACTAATATGTGGATAATTTATTAATTTATTTTTGGAGCTTTGAGATGACTCTGTGCCATTAAATAGAAGTGCATTTATTTTTATTTAATTTCAGAATGACATTCTGCCCCTCACGAACTTAGTGCCTGAAGATGTGGGAAAAGCTGACCAATTAAAAGATGAAGGTAAATATTTCATACAGAAATTACTTATTTAGTACAGCTTTCAGAAACCTTGGAGAACATGATTATGAGCAGATAGAATTCTAGGTTTCACTGCTAAAATTGGGTTGTCAAAGGTCTGCATGACAATTGTGAATCCGAAGTGAATGTGGTGGTGAGAAGCCTGGAAATAGGTGTGGCTTGTGTTGAGAGAAGCAGATCTCATGTAAAACGTTCAGAACAAATCACTCAAGGGCTGCTTGCTTTTAACTATGTTTGCTACTTGTATTCTAGAATCCCAAATTCTTCCTCAAAGGGAGGAAAATAATTTTCAGTATTATTTTGTATTTAAGTGTTCTTGAGTTTTTTGCTGTTGGTTAGCGCATGCATATAGCACTTGACCTGTTTTATCTGTTAACACATTTGCTTCAAACATTACTGAATTCTATAATATCTGACTATTGAAATGCTTTTTATTTTGATAAGTTTGTCAGTGTCAAAGACCTCTGTTCAATTTTTCCATCATGTCAATTAGATTAAGCTATGGAGAACACCATTGAGCCTGTAAGATTTGTACTGAGACTGTGGGCACAGTCCTTTATTTTTTTCATTGAATGAAAACCAGCAAATTCCTTGTGCTGTACATAAGCAGAGAATGTAAGGAATATACTGTATTCAGAATCTATTCATAGAACCATTTTCTGAAGAAGGCACCTGAGGTTTTTTTTTTAGAAAAAATTATTTGGTGTAGGTAGATATGGGAAAGACTATACACTTCTGATTCCTTAAACCTGGTCATCTCCCTAGATCTCCAGGTATACTCCTGTATGACTGTTTTTAGTGGTGGTGCTACCTTGAACTTTCTAGAAAGTCAATTTTGTAATCATAAGTAACATTGTCTTTGACTTCTTTGCATTTCTATCTACTATTTTGTGATTATCTTAGGATTACTTATAAAATACTTTGTTTCCAACATACAGATTTGTCTGTTTTCAATTTCTTATCCCCAAAATGCTATTACAACAGTATCTTAAATACCTTACAGTATTATGACATCATGAATTACATGTAAAATAGAACACAGTCAGATCTTCATTATTGTTTAAAGAATTTGGATTTTATCTATCCAGATACAAATGTATTCTTCATGTATTAGTTTTTGAGAAGGATAGTTTAATATGAAGTTCTTTTCCCATTTAGATTTTTGTGGTATGTAAAATTTTCAGTGATGCAATATATTGTCTACTAGCGTGTTATGTTTGTAGTTTGGTTTAGATCTAGTAATACTGTTGAATAAGTGGAAAACTGATTTTTACTTCTGCTGCTCTCCTCCTTCTGCATGCCAGAACTTTTAGGAGATTGCATTCCCTGTAGAACTTTTTTTATTCTCCTCTTCTCCTTTCTCTTCTCTTCTTTTTTTTTAATAATGTAATTACTAAGATGAGAGTTTGAAGAATATGTAGGATAAGATTCATTTATTATGTGGAAGCATGGAACGAGTTATTTTTCTAAGAAATGTCACATCGCTTCTCGGCCTTTTGGCTAAGATCAAGTGTAAGAAATGTCGCATCTCAGACATGTTATATATAAAGTAGAAGTGATTCCTATTTTATCTAGATTTTACTATTTGGTTGAAAATAAAAGCCATGATAAATTGTCAAGCATAAGGTTATTCCAGGTTACATGCTTATCTAATTGTGTTAATCAAGGATTCTAGTGAGTTAACACTTCCACTGAACATTGTTTTAAAATATTTCATGTCCTTTGTTTCTGAAGAGCTGCAGTAGGAGCAAAATCAGGAAGGGTTTCATGTTGGCCCTGACAGATCATAGAAGTCTGGGTATACGAATATGTCATGGGGCTATGAGAATTAAGGAAAACAGTTTTATAGAAGAGTACCACATAACTGTAAAGCATTGTACAAGTGCCTCATTGTTACATTTAAGCACTCATAAATTCATTGTTTCTCAAATTTTTTACATTGAATATTTTGTGACTTAAAACTTTTTATGGTTAAATAGCACTACAGTATACATATCTTCTAATATACATTATAAGGGCAGGAGATTTAGCTCAAGTGGTACCACAACTACTTGGAAGCACAAAGGCCTGAATTCAATGCCTAGTACCACAAAACAAAAAAAAAACCAAAACATAATATACATTATAGTTCCTGTATATTTGAAGTAGTTTACAGGACAAGATATACAGTAAAGTTAAATTTATTTTTATTAGTATGTGTTTGCAGCACATAATGATGACATTCATTATGGGGGTTTGTACAGGTATATAACACATCTTCATTTTTTATTTTTGTTCCCTTCTCTCCCCTCCCCTAACCTTTCTCCCCTTTCTCATTTACAGAAGCTACATTTTCATTTTTCTCTTCATTTTTCCTTTAAAACTTTTTTGCCTTTCTTCCCTTCTCTCATCACCCTATCTTTTATTCTCTTTCCTATTTTGAACAAGATCTTCCTACTTCCTAATATCTATCTTCCATTTTTCCCTTATTTATACTTTGGGTTTCTCAAGTGGAATAATGTGATATTTATATTTGGATGTCTGGTTCATTTCACTTAGGATTGTGGTCTCAAGGTGCATCTCTTTACCTAAAAGTGCCTCAATTTCTTTTTTTTTTTTGAGACAGGGTCTCACTGTAGTTCAGGCTGGCCCTGAGCTCACTATGTAGCCCAGGCAATCCTTGAACTCAGCAATCTTCCTGCCTCTGCCTCCCGAGTGCTGGGATTATAGGCGAGAGCCACAATGCCCAGCACTGTGGTATGTGGTATTGATTGCTGGTGGGTGTGAGTCACCACGCCCAGCATTGTATGTGGTTACCGGGGATCGAGCTCAGGACCTTGTGCTTGTGAGGCAGGCACTGGAACCACTGACCTAAATCTCCGGCCCTAAAAGTGCCTCAATTTTATCCTTCTTTGGGACAGAGTAGTACTTCTTTATATGTAAATACCACATTTTCTTTGTCTACACATCTATTGATTGAGATTTAGGCTGTTTCCAAGATATAGCTGGTATATAAATTGTGCTGTTATAAATATGAGCGTGTATTACTATGGTATGATGTGTGTTTTTTTGCGTCCCCCCCATACCACATTGTTTTATCACTGAAGCTTTGTAGTATAATTTGAAGTCTGGAAATGTGATACTCTATACCTTGTCCTTCTTGTCCAGAATTGCTATTGGTACTCTAGGTCTCTTCTGATTCTGTATGAACTTTAGGATTGTTTTCTCTAGGGCATTAAGGAATGCTACTGGTATTTTGGTAGAGATTGCATTCAATCTGTATAATAGTTGTGGAATTATGGCTCTTTTCACTATTTTGGTTCTGCCTCTGCAGGAAGAGGGTGATAGCTTTCCATTTTCTGATATCCTATTAAATGTCTTTTTTTAGAGTACTATAGTTTACATTGTAGAGAACTTTCATTTCTTTGGTTAGGTTAATCCCAAAGTATTTCATTGTTTTTTAGACGCAATTGTAAAAGGTATTAATTCCCTAATATTTTTATTTGGTGAATTTGTTATTGGTGTACAGGAAAATGCTATTTATTTTTGAGTGTTAAATTGTGTGTTGGTACATTACATAATTTAATTATTGTTTCTAAGAGTCTGTTGGTAGAACTTTTGGAGTCTTCTAGGTTGAAGATCATATGATGAGTAAATAATAATTTGACTTATTCCTTTTCTGTACATATTATTTTTCTTATCTAATTTCTCTGGCTAATATTTCTAAAACTGTATTGAATAGGAGTGGTGATAGTGGGCATCCTTGTCTTGGTCCTGATTTTAGATTATGAGCTTTCAGCTTTTCTGTATTTAGTATATTGATGTTGGTTTGTCATAGATGGGTTTTATCAGATAGAGATAAAGATATTCTAATTTTCTTCAGGGTTTTAATGATAAATTGATATTGGATTTTGTGAAGTGCTTTTTCCATGTCTATGGAGAAGATCATGTGGTTTTTGTCCTTGCTTCTGTTAATATGATGTATTACATTTATTCATTGCATATGTTGAACCATCTCTGCACACTGGAATGAACCCTACTTGGTCAAGGTATGTAATCTTTTTGATGATTTACTGTATTCTGTTTGCCAATATCATATTGACCTTTTTTTTTTGAGACAGGGTCTCACTTAGTAGTACAGGCTGGCCCTGAGCTCACTATGTAGCCAAAGCAAGCCTTGAACTCAGCAATCCTCCTGCCTCTGCCTCCCGAGTGTTGGGATTACAGGCATGAGCCACCACGCCCGGTACTGTGGTATGTGGTATTGATTGCTGGTGGGTGTGAGTCATCATGCCCAGCATTGTATGTCGTTATCGGGATAGAACTCAGGGCATTATGCTTGCAAGGCAAGTGCTGGAACCACTGGGCTAAATCTTCAGCTCCATATTGAACATTTTTGTATACATATTCATAAAAAAGAATAACCTGTCATTCTCCTTTTTGGTTGGGTGCTTTTCTGATTTTCAAGTCAGAGAATATTTGCTTGCTTCTAGGAATGACTTTGGGAGTACTGCTTCCCTTACAGTTTCATTGAAGAATTTGAGTAGTTTGAGGAGTGTTTGCATCAGATTGTAAATTCTTGTAGAATTCAGCAGTGACTCTGTTGGAACCTGGGCTTTTCTTACTTGGTAGTTTTTTTTTTTTTTTCATTTTTCAGTTTCCTTGAGTGATATTGTATGATTCACAATTTTTATATTTTCTTGATTCAGATTTGGTAATTCATATGTACTTATTGCAAGTACATATTGGTAATTCATTTGGTAATTCATATGTACTCTTCTGTATTCAAAGTATTGTATTTCTTCTGAATTTTCCATTTTATTAGAGTACAAGTTCTCAAAGTAGTTACATATAACCTTCTGGATTTCTGCAGAATCCATTATGATTTCACCATTTTCATTGCTAATTGTATGGATTTAGGTCTTTTCTTTCCTTGTTTTGATAAGGTTGGCTGAGGGTTTGTATATTTTATTAAATCTTTTCAAGAAGCAAGTTTTTGATTCATTGGTTGTTTGTATTATTTTTTTATTCTCAAATACATTGATTTTTTCCTCTGATCGTCATAATTTCCTTTTTTGCGCTGGCTTTGGGTTTGAATATTTCTTGTTTTTCTAGAACCTTGAGGTGCATCATTAGGTCTTTACTTGTGCTTATTCTGTTTTTCTTATGTGGGAATTCACCTCAATAAACCTTCCTCTTAGGACTGGTTTCACTTCATAGGTTCCTTTGTGTCATACTGATATTATCATTTGGCTATAGAAACTGTAATTTCTTCTTTAATTTACTCTGATTCATTATTAAAGAGGGTATTATTTAATTACCATGTGTTTGTATAGTTTCTATGGTGTCTTTGCCATTTATAATCTAGTTTCATTGCACTATGATCTGATAATATGCATGTGATAATTTTGATTTCGTAAGCATGCTCTTTGGGCAAGTATGTGGTCCATTTTAGATGAAATTCTGTGTGCTACTGAGAAAAATGTTTTCTGTTTTTGTTGGATGGAACATTCTGTAGATAATCTATAAAGTCCATTTGTAGTTTGTTTCAACATGATATTTTGTTGATTGTTTTCTGATTGATTTGTTTGTGATAGTGGGGTATTGAGGTCCCCCATAAAATTGTATTGGTGATTATTTAGTTTTTCATGTCAATTAATAGAGTTAGGTTCACTGGTATGTGGTGCATATATATTTATGCTTTTATCACTTCCTATCAAATTGCTCCCTTAGCTAGTACGTAGTGATCTTTGTCTCTTCTGATCAGTCTAGGTATGAAATCCATTTTAGTCTACAATTACAATGGCTACTCTTGCTCCCCCACCATTCTTCTTGTTTAGATGTTGCTTTCCATCTTTTGGCTTTCAATCAATGAATTTCTCTTTGGGTTAAATGTGTTTTTTTGTATGCAGCATGTTTATGTGGGGTCTTGTTTCTTTTTTTTTTTTTTTTTTTGCTTTTTGGAGACAGGGTCTTGCTTTGTAGTTCAGGCTGGGCCTGAGCTCACTATGGTGCCCAGACAAGCCACCGCGAACTCAGCAATCCTCCTGTCTCTGCCTCCCGAGTGCTGGGATTACAGGCGTGAGCCACCACGCCCAGCATTATATGTGGTAACCGGGGATCGAACTCAGG
>PVIC010027083.1:0-24070 GCA_004025085.1 Thryonomys swinderianus
GGAACCACTGAGCTAACCCTCCGGCCCCGTGAGATAGAGTTTTAATGGATCTGTGCTCCATTCATCAGCCCAAGCTTTGAAGGAGCCCACAGGAAAGAAGTAGTCTTAACTTTCTGAGATTTCTAGGTGAACACATAATAAAGTAGCCTTTGAGACAGAAGGCTGAACTTTACACGTGGCAAGTTTCATATTTCAGGGAGGTGATGGATTCAAAGTCACATGGGGAGGTCACTCTTCTTAAGATTTGTGTAATACCTGCTCTCTCCTGTGAGACAGGTTAGCTATGAGGCTTTTCTGGCATTGTACATATGTGTATGGGATTCACTAATTTATCTGCTTGAAATGGTTCGGTTACTTCCCATTGCACTAGAATAAAATCCCTTGTGTCTTGTTGCTTTTACTTTGATTTTCTTCCCGTACTCTCTCAACTTTGTGCCTGTCTCAGCACTTTTTTTATTTGAACCTTTATTGGTACATTATATATACATATCATGATTATACTCAACATTGAGAACTTGTACCAGTATATGACATGATTTAATTCTCATTTTCCCCTTCCCCTACCTTCTCTACAACCACCCCATAGGCACAAGCTTTGTTTCCTTTTTTAACCATCGAATTTCTTTCTTTCCCCTCATTACTTACCCCTAGTCCCCATTTCCCTTTGAATATTTACTATTTCACAATATCTATCATACATTCTAGAACTCATTTACATCTTCAGTTTCACGTTCCAGAGAAAAGAAATGATATTTACACATCTGTGACCTATTTATTTCACTTATGAGTACGTCCTTAAGGTATGTCCATTTGAGTATAAATGACTCAAACTTATCATTTTTTATGGCAGGGCAGTACTCCGTTTTATTTTTTTAAAACAACACATCTTCTTTATCCAGTCTAGAGTTAATGGGAATTTGGATTGCTTCCAAGATTTAGCTATCATGAACTGAGCTGCTATAAACCTGAGTGCACATGTGCCGCTGTGATATGAATCTTGTAATTCTTTCGTGTATATCCCCAGCAGAGGAATAACAAGGTCAAATGGACCTCTACTCCTAGTTTTCTGAGGAATCGCCACACAGATCTCCATAGTGGTTGTACCGGTCTACATTCCCAGCAACAGTGGAGAAGGGTTCCTTTTTCTCCACAGGCTCACCAGCATTCGTTGCTGGCTAATTTCAAAATAACAGCTATTATTTGTGGAGTGAGAGGAAATCTCAGTCTCATTTTCATCAGCATCTGTCAAATGACCAGTGACATTGAGCATTTCTTCATATATTTCTTAGCTGCTTTTACATCTTTCTCTGAAAAGTGTTCATTTCAGATGCCCATTTTTGAATTGAATTATATTTGAATTGAATTATAATACAATGTGGTAAATTCGGGGGGGGAGGCTGATTTTTTACAGCTCTTTATATATTCAGCACTTTTAAACTGCAGCTCTGTCTGCCGTGGTACCTTTTCTTGATTCTTGATATGGCCTTCAAGTCTTGAGTTCTAATATCGCCACTTTAGGAAGACCGTCCTTGACCCTTCTCTACAGTATTAGTTTATTTTCTTAATAGTATCTACATATTATCTTATGTAAAATAAACCTGTTGATTTTCTTTCTTTTCTCCCACTTGAACACAATTTCCATGAAACTGGTAAGCTTACTTCTGTTCTCCAACTTTATTCCCAGCACCATGGTAGTGCAACAAATATTGGTGAATCAATGGCCATGGATGTAGTGTGAGATCTGAAGCCACATTTCACGTGTTGTCTGAGGAGGGGAGATGGTGAGTAGGAAGTGAGTCTCCTTATCTCACAACCGAGCACAGTCACCTCCAAGCAAGTGCCTGTCCCTTCTACCTCCAACCCTGAGACAGAAGCGGTCCTCATCTGGCCCCGCCCTTTGCTGACCTACTCACATAACCTGTTTCTAAGATGATCAAAGGAACTGGAACAAAGAGTGATAACAGAATGAGTGCTGGGTTACATCCTGGAAATGGGGGCACTTGCAGAGCAAGTCGTCCTGGGAAAGCTCTTGAGAGCAGCAAAGCTGTTACCTTCAAAGGGGCGATGTGAAAGCAAACTAAAGCTTTCTAGGACAGAAGGCTCTCTCCAGACGGGGGAAACACTTCCAGCCCCTCGCCCCAGCCTGCTAGCCACAGAGATGAGTGTGTGCATGTGTGTATTGGTGTGCCTCTCCAACAAAGGGACGGAACATCTCCTCCATCACCATGGCTCTCAAGCTCTCAAGTATCCTTGCAAATAGCCAGTGACCCACTAGCTTTTTGCATCCATAGAGGCACAAATTCCAGGCATTTTGCTTCTCTTCAGTGTCTCCTGTAAAATCCTCTTTCTCTATGAAGTCCCTCCCCATTAAGCCCTCTTGCTCTTATGGTGCAGCTGAAATTCATTAATGTCTATATCAAAGTTTGAGAATATACTTGCTTTTAGATAATCTGATAAATCATCGTCCTTTTTGTGTGCATGCACTCTGCTATTCCATTCCATTTATAAACCCCTTAAGGGCAAAATCTATACATTTTCCCCATTTATAACGCTCTCCACATGAGTCTGAGGACAGAATTCATCAGTGGGCTTATTGTCTGAACACATTTTTATAGGCTGAGAATGCTTGCATGCTGACCTTATTTCATTCATTAATTTATTTAAAATATTTACCAAGGTCCATTATGTAGCAGGCACTGTGCTAAGTGCTGGAGAAGTGGCGTTGAAGCTCACAGTCTGTGGCAAAAATGGAAACATACACAAATAACTATAATACAATGTGATAAGTGCTATAATATAGGAACTGTGTGCTCAAAGTGTTCTAGGAACTCAGGAGGGAGCTTATGAAATAATTTAGTTAATGTTCCAATGTCAAAATAGGAATGTTTAAATAATGCCTTTCCTTTGTAAATACTTGCTTTTCTTCTTCACATTTCTCACATCTGTTTTCAGTGGGATGAAATGATCCATCCCATTGATAAGTTTCTCTTCCACAGACTCACCCTAACAAAGAGTAAGTGCTCAGGAAATAAGGAACTGAAAATACAGAGGAAATGATGGAAAGTTGATGATATTAGCTCTTGTTTACAATTAGATAGACTGAATGTCACGAAGTGACTTACGAAAGGTCATAAAAAGAACTCAAGTAGTCAGTACAAATATACATTAAACACCTACTGTGTAACCATGAATCTCTTTTATGGTACAGCAATACAAATAGGTAGAAGACATTTTCCTCCCCCCTGGATTTTAGGTCTCACTGATCACAGATCAGTGATGTGGTCTGTGTGGAGCTCATTGATGATGTAAGGGGGAAAGAAAGCCCCTGAATACAACACCACAAGATGGTCCTTGGCCAACCAGCCAATGGATGGGAGGGCCAGAAGGAGCACAGGAAGCAGGAGAGATCAGTTCAGGAAAGATCTCACAAGGAATGTGGAACTTGAGCTGGATCTCTAAAGATGGGTTGATAAGAACTAAAAGAATCAATAGGAAGAAACAGGTAGAGAATAAAAGATACATTCAAAGGAAATGAAACCCAAAGACCCCTGGGCACAGTGGGCAGGTCTAGCAGGGTGGCGATCCTCAGCAGAGTGATGTTCATCTTTCCCTGGTCCCTGAGTCTCAGCCACGTGTACCTGCATGTCCTCACCACACAGTGCAGTACTTCCCACCCCACTGGACAGCTGATTTCCTCCCTACTGTGCCCTTTCCCCAATCTAGACCTGCGGGCTATTTAAAAACTCTATGTGCTTCTCTTCCTCCCTAAAGGACTCTATCTCTGAGCTCCAATAAAAACCCAGATTCCCCAGAAGTCAGGTCTTCCCCTGTTGGCTTCTCGGTGAGGGACACTTCTCTTTTCACTCACCTGTGTCATCGAAACAAGGTACAGGCTTGAGGCTTGGGGTTAACTTGCTGTCAGTTCTCAATTGCTATTTCCAGAACATTATCATTTCATGAGGAAATGTCCATCATCCACTAAAGCATCCTCTCTAATCTCTCTTCATTTTTGTTATCTACCAAATTCTTGGTTAATCTGCAAGAAATGGTACCTACTGTAACACTTATGCCTAGGATATAGGAGTTATTTGAGGGGGGCACTTTTTTAATCCCACTCTTTTGACAACTGCCTGATGTAAGGGTCTGGTTCAGACACTGCTCTCTTACCCAAGGTGAGAGACGCAGGATCCATAGGAGCCCAATCAGCCCTCTTCTCAGGAGTTGAGAAAGAAAATAAGAGATTAATTTCAGTCTGGGCTGGTCTCTTTCAGGGAGGAACAGTGAACTAATGGTCTGTGCAGTGGCTGTCCATGGCCGTATTCATGTGGAACAGGAAAAGCCCACCAGAAGGAAGTTGAACAATGAGGCAGATGTACAAAGGGGAGATGAGGCCAGACACCCTGAGACAACCAAGCTTGGGTGTCTGTTAGCTTTCTGGTCCACCTTGGCACTCAACTGCTCTTTGTCCTTAAGATGCCTCTGTGTCCTTAAAATAATCCCCACCTCCTCCCATGCCTTCTTACTTTTATTTCAAATTTTGTTTGTTTTTAGTACCCACAGTTGAAACAACTTGAGTAAAAATAAAATCAGAAGTCAGTGAAGATAAACTGTCACCAAGGTTTGAAGTTTAAAGATAGAAATGTTGCTCTTAAAAGAGCATTTTTGTTCTCATCTGGTTGCTTATATGATGGGGAACATCATCATTAAGAAAGAGATATTGAGGTTTGTGGTTTGGGAATCTGAAAATCTTCCAGCTAGAATGATCTAGAAATGTTTGTTGTTTAAACAAAAAATTATCTTTCTGTTTATTTCTTTTTGTTTTCTTTCTCAAGAAAAAAAAGGGAAGAATTGAAAGAGGAAACTAGGATCCAGCAACTAATTTGAAGCCTCAAATACACTAGAAGGGGTTCAGTGGGAGAGATTTTGTCTTGGTGAACTTACGTCTACCCCAGACAAAGTTAGAAGCGAGAGCTATGCAGAAAGCCAAGGCCATTTGGTTTGTTACCTCCCAAGTGAAATAAATAAGTCACAGATGTGTAAATATCATATCTGCTCTCTGGTATGAGAAACTGAAAATGTTAATGAGTTCTAGAATGTATGATGGATATTGTGAAATAGAAAATATTCAAAGGGAAATATGGTTGAAGGGTGAATAATGAAGGGTAAAGAAAATGTGATGGTGATAAAAAAAAAAGGGAAATATATCTTATGTATTTAGAGGGGTGGAGGTTGGGGGGTGGGTAGGGAAATGGGAAAAAATGAGAATTAAATTGTGTTAAATACTGGTACAAATTTCCAATATTGAGTGTGATCATGATGTGTATGTACAATGTACCAATAGAGAGAAAAATAAAGTTTTGTTAAAAAGCAAGACCAGCTCAAACTGCATACCCCCAGTGAAGATGCAAAACAGAAAAATGAACCTGTAAGTGCAGGGCAACCATGAAGAAGGTTGTTTGCTTCTGCCCGTGCTCTGGTGATAAAAAAAAAAAAAAAAAAAAAATATATATATATATATATATATATATATATATATATATATATATATATATTTTTTTTTTTTTTTCTGTGAAACTGAAGTCCTGGTCATGCATATTGCAAGGGTTACAGGTTCAAATTTATCACAACCTTGCTGTCAAGCAAGTCCAAACCAGTAAATTAATATAAAAATACTTCCTGGGGCCAGAGATTTAGTTCAGTGGTTCCAACACCTGCCTAGCAAGGGCAAGATCCCTGGTTCGATCTCCGATAACCACATGCAAAATGCCAGGTACAGTGACACACACCCACCAGCAATTGGTACCGTATACCACAGTGCTGGGTGTGGCGGCTCACGCCTGGAATCCTAGCACTCAGGAGGCAGAGGCAGGAGGATTGCTGAGTTCGAGGTTTGCCTGGGCTACATAGTGAGCTCAGGGCCAGCGTGATCTTTGTAAAGCAAGACCTTCTCTCAAAAAATAAACAAACAAACAAACAAACAAAAACCTTTGGGAATTGGTGGTGAAAGCAAATACTAATCTGCTATGGAAAAGTGACCCTACAACATGGTCTGCAATAGTTTTTCACACAGAGAGGATAATAACCAACTAAACTTACAGTTAAAAAAGTGAAATACACATGGAAATCCCCTCCATGAGTAAGAATCAGCATGTAGAACTTACAGTAGGATTTATACATTAAAGCTTTGACATAGTCAAGTGTGGTGGCACATTTCCATAAGCCCAGAAATCTTGGAGAATGAGGCAGGAGGATCTTAAGTTCAAGCATAATGTGGGCCATTTAGCAACTTAGAAAGATCCTGTTTCAAAGGGCTGGGAATGTACAGTGGTACCTCGGTTCCCAAACTTAATTCTTTCCATGATTCTAGTCACAAATCTAACTGGACAGAAACCAAATCAAATTTTCTTACAAGATCAAAATTGAATTTAATCACCAGGTTTGGTGGCTCATACCTGTAATCCCAGCACTCAGGAGGCAGAGACCGGAGGATTGCTGAGTTTGAGGCTTGCCTGAGCTACATGTGAGCTCAGGGCCAACCTGTACTACAAAGTGAGACCCTGCCTCAAAAAAAAAAAAATTGAACTTAATCATTGAATTTAATTCATTTCTCATCCAATTTGGTTTGCAATCAGAACTGGAAGAATTAAGTTTGTGAATCAAGGCACCACTGTAGTTCAGTCTGAAGCCCCTGGATTCAAGCCTCACTATTACAAAAACAAACTAGCTAATATCTTAGTATAAGCATGGTAATCTAAGAGATAATACAAGAAAATTGTTTTTAAAACTGAAAAATCTTTAAAAAGTAATGTAGATTTTTATAACTTTGAAAAAAGCATGAAGAAGCAGAATAAAAATATTTTAATATCAAATTGCAATTGAAAACACAGATTTTGATTCTTTAAAAGTTTGGTGAAAACATGTTAGAAATTGAGGAAACAGAATAAATTAATTAGAAAGTTCAAGTGAGATTCCGTTCCCAGCACAGAGGTCTGAGGTCTGCTGACCGGCCCGCTCCGCCCTGGAGACTCGGGTACCCCTGGGTGCCATTCCGTTCCCAGCTTGGAGGACTGAGGCCTGCCAACTGGCCCTGCTCCATCCTGGAGACTCGGGTACCCCCGGGCACCATCCCCACAGCAAAGGATTGAGGCCTGCCAGCCAGCCCCCACCCCGCCCCAGAGCTGTGTTGTGAGGAACCAGGCTGGAGAGGAGCCGGAGCCATCTCCTGCATCCCTCCACACTGGAGCTGTGCCAAGAGACCACGCAAGATTTTTTAAAAAAGGAATCTAGCTTCTATTTTGCCATCTACTCCTAGATCCCTCTGTTCACCTCTTGTCCCCACATCCTCTCCGATCTTCCTGTCAGAAGCAATACCCAGAAGTAAAAGACTCTTAGGCTGCCCTATCTCTTCTCCTGTACTATTATAAGAAGGTGTGCAAAGTCTCCATTGGCCTTACAGCATACAGTTGGTACTGTTTTGTATATGTCCTTTTATCCTTTATTACTCACTGGCATATGTGAGGTACTTGAATCTAGGTCATCTTCATAAATCTGCTAACCCTATTTCATTCTCCTCCTATCTCCCTACCTCCCTGATCCCCTTTATCCTCAAAGGGGTCTGGGGGTACATTTATGATCTACATGTTGTATACACATTGCTGATTAATTCTAAATTTTGGCATATGGACATAGAGGTAACTCATAAGCTCAAAGTCTTCAGAATTGAAATTAACAAAACTTTTCATTTTATTTATGGTGTTGATATTGGCACTGACTGTATTATGGTAACAAGGATGATGTGATTGTTCTGCTCAAATTCCTGAGGAATTTGAGGAAGTCACTGAGGAAGCAGGAGACAGAGTAAAAGACATTAAAAAGCTATTGTCAGAGATAACAATATGCCAGACGTGGTGATAACAACAGAAAACTTCACAGGAAAAGAAATGTACATACAGATAAATGAGGCCTATTGGACTCTAAAATGCTGTGACATAAAAATATCTACACCTAGACATATAATTATTAAGGTTCCAGATGCACAACTAAAGAATGAAATACTGAAAGCAGTGAGAGAAAGGAAGAAAATCACCTACAAAAGGAAGCCCATTAGGATCACAGCAGATTTTTCAACACAAACACTCAACGTGTGGAGGGAAGTATTTCAAGCATTGCAGGAAAACAACCTCCAACCTAGACTGTTGTATCCTATAAAACTACTTTCAGAATAGACAGGGAAATAAGATACTTCCATGATAAAGAATACCTGAAAAACTTCACAAATACAAAACCTGCACTCCAAAACATTCTAAAGAACATCTTGGAAAAAAAAAAACACAGAAAATTGCATACCCACAAGACCCAGGACAGTGAATTCACTGGGGCAAACAAAAAACTAAATAGAAAAGGGGAAAAGCAAGGAAGAAAAGAACCAAGAACAGGGAAACATGCCAGCTCTGAATATGTCCATATCAGTCATAACCATTAATGTCAGTGGACTCAATGGGCCAATTAAAAGACACAGACTAGCAGATTGGATCAGGAAGCAAGATCCTACAATCTGCTGCATACAGGAAACACACCTAATTCAGAAGGAAACCCATAGACTGAAAATAAAAGGGTGGAAAACAATCCTCCATGTCACAGGAAACTGCAAAAAAGCAGGAGTGGCTATCTTGTTTGCAGATAAAATAGATTTCAAACCCAAACTGATTAAAAGAGATAAAGCAGGTCACTATATTCTCTTACAGGGAACTATCCAAGAGAAAGAAATAACAATCATAAATATTTATGCACCAAACTCTAATGCACCCAACTATATAAAACAAACAGTACTGGACATGAAAAGCCAGTGAATCACCAATACAATAGTAGTAGGGGACTTTAGTACTCCACTGTCACAAATTGACAGATCAACTGGACAAAGAATCAATAAGGAAATATTTGAACTAAATCAAACTTTTGAGCAAATTGATTTATTAGATGCCTACAGAATTTTTCATCCTTGAAAGCAAGAATATACCTTCTTCTTAGCTGCTCATGGATCATTCTCCAAAATAGATCACATTCTAGTCCATAGAACAGGCTTAAGTAAATGCAAAGGAATTGAAGTTATCCCCTGCATATTATCAGACCATAGTACCCTGAAACTGAAGCTGAATAGTAAAAGAAATTTCAAGAGCCTCACAGACACATGGAAATTGAACAACACTCTGCTGACCAACCAATGGGCCACAAAATAAATTAAAGAAGAAATTAAACAGTTTCTACAACCAAACGACAACCCCAGCACAACATGCAGGAATTTATGGGACAAAATGAAAGCAGTTCTACAAGGGAAATTCATAGCAGTGAATGCCTACACTCAGAAAATAGAGCAAACTGAAATAAACAGTTCATCTAATGATGAACCTCAGACAATTAGAAAAAGAGGAGCAAAACAAACCCAAAGCACATACTAGAGAGGAAATTATAAGGATCAGAGCAGAAATTAATGCAATGGAGACAAAGAGAACAATACAAAGAATCAATGAATCAAAGAGTTGGTTCTTTGAAAGGATAAATAAAATCGACAGACCCTTAGCCAACCTTATCAAACAAAGCAAGGAAAAGGCTCAAATCCATGCTACAAGGAATGAAAATGGGGAAATCAGCACAGATCCAGAAGAAGTCCAAAGGAAAATAAACACGTACTTTGAAATTCTGTACTCCAAGAAGATGGAAAATCTAGAAGAAATAGATAGATTCCTAGACTCATATGAACTTCCAAAGCTGAACGAAGAGGATATAAAAATGTTAAACAATCCAATATCAATCTGGGAAATTGAAAATGTAATAAAAAAACCTACAAACAAAGAAAAGCCCTGGTCCTGACGGCTTCACTGCTGAATTCTACAAAACTTTTAAAGAAGAGTTAATACCAGTACTTCTCAATATTTTAATGAAATTGAAAAGGAAGCAGTACTCCCCAAATCATTCCTTGAGGCAGCCATCACCTTGATTCCAAAGGCAGGGAAAGATCCCACCAAAAAAGAAAACTACAGGTCAATCTCCTTAATGAACACTGATGCAACAATCCTCAATAAAATACTGGCAAGCAGAATACAGAGAGTTATCAAGAAAAGCATACACCCTGGTCAAGTCAAATTTATCCCAGGGATGCAAGGCTGGTTCAATATATATGTAAATCAATCAATGTAATACACTATATTAACAGACTCAAGGACAAAAACCATATGATTATCTCAATAGATAACAGAAAAAGCATTTGACAAAATCCAACACCCATTTATGATCAAAACTCTACAGAGAATCGGAATTAGTGGACTTTATCTCAATTTAATACAAGCTATTTATGAGAAACCAACAGGCAGCATCATACTTAATGGGCAAAAACTGAAACCTTTTACACCAAGATCAGGAACAAGACAAGGATGCCCGCTGTCACCACTCTTGTTCAATAGAGTGCTGGAAACATTAGCCATAGCAATTAGGCAGGACAAAGATATAAAAGGAATAAAGATAGGTAAGGAAGAAGTTAAACTGTCATTATTTGCTGATGATATGTTACTCTATCTAGAGGATCCTAAAAACTCAACCAAAAGACTGCTAGACTTAATTACCAAATTTAGTAGTGTTGCTGGATACAAGGTTATTGCTCAAAAATCGACAGCCTTTGTCTACACAGACAACAAGACTTACTGAAAGAGAAATTGGGGAGTCAATCCCTTTCACAGTAGCACCCAGAAAAATAAAATATCTAGGAATCAACCTAACAAAGGAAGTAAAAGACCTCTACTCTGAAAACTATAGGACTCTAAAAAACGAGACAGAAAAGGACATCAGAAAGTGGAAAGACAGCCCTTGTTCCTGGGTAGGGAAAACCAACATTGTCAAAATGGCTATACTCCCACAACTACTATACAGATTCAATGCAATTCCAATTGAAATTCCAATGGTATACTTCACAGAGCTAGAGAAAATAATCCAAAAATTCATCTGGAACCACAAGAAACCTAGAATAGGAAAAGCAATTCTAAGCAACCACAACATGGCAGGGGGTATTACAATCCCCAATTTAAAAACTGTACTGTAAAGCCACTGTGATCAAAACTGCATGGTACTGGCAAAGTAACAGACCCGAGGACCAGTGGGATAGATTAGAAGATCCAGAAACAATCCCAGGTACACTAAGCCACCTTATCTTTGACAGAGGAGCCAAACATCCCCAATGGAGGAAAGGCAGCCTCTTTAACAAATGGTGCTGGAAAAACTGGGCTTTAACCTGTCAAAAACTAAAGCTAGACCTGTCTCTTTCACCATGCACAAAACTAAATTCATAATGGATATGAGACTTAAACATTAAAACTGAAACAATAAGCCTGCTGGAAAACAGGTTAGGTAAAACTCTTGGAGACATTGTCTTAGGCAGAGACTTCATGAATAAAACCTCTATAGCACAAGAACTAGCAGAAAGAAACAACAAATGGGATCTCATCCTACTGAAAAGCTTCTGCACAGCCAAAGAAGTCACTGGCACTGCTAAAAGACAACAACAACATGGGAAAAAATCTTTACTAGCTGTTTATCAGACAACGGGCTATTATCTACAATATATAAAGAACTTAAAAAGATCAGCCTCCCCAAGTTTAAAGACCCAATTCAAAAATGGACATCTGAAATGGATAGACACTTCTCAGAGGCAGAAGTCAAAGCAGCCAAGAAGCATATGAAGAAACGTTCAACACCACTGGTCATTTGAGAGATGCAAATGAAAACAACACTGAGATTTCATCTCACTCCACAAAGAATGGCCACGATTACAACATCAGCCAACAATAAATGCTGGCGTGGCTGTGGGGAGAAAGGAACCCTTCTTCACTGTTGGTGGGATTGCAGACTTGTGCAACCATTGTGAAGATCTGTGTGGGGATTTCTCAGAAAACTAGGACTAGGGGTCCCATTTGACCCTGCTATCCCCCTTCTAGGAATATACCCAAAAGAGTTTTAAAAACCACACTGGAAAGACAGATGTACACCCTTGTTCATAGCAGCTCAGTTCGTGATAGCTCAATCTTAGAAACAACCCAAATGCCCATCAACTGGATACTGGATAAAGAAGATGTGTTGTTTGTTTTTTTTTAAAATAAAATGAAGTATTATTCTGCCATAAAGAATGACAAGATTGATTCATTTATGTGCAAATGGAGACACCTGGAGGATACACTAATAAGTGAAATAAATAGATCACAGATAGGCAAATACCGGATCTTCTCTTTGATATGAGCACCTATAGATGCAAATGAGCTCTAGAGAGTATGACAGTTTTTGTAGAATGGGAAATTTCCATAGGAAATTTGGTGTGGGAATGTAATAAGGGGAAGGAATAAATATGATTCAGAAGGAAAATAAAAGAGCATGTATATAGGGGGTGGGGAGGGGTCAGTGGGGAGGGATATGGGTAAAAATGAGAATTAACTTGTGTCATATACTGGTACAGATTCCTCAATGTTATATGTGATTGTGAGATGTATATAAATTGTACCAATAAAGAATTCAATTAGAAAAAAAGAAAGTTCAAGTTATTTTAACCAAAGGACCAAGAAATTTTAACAGGAATATGATGAATGACAAAAAAGGAGAAAATATGAAAAGTAGAAAAATAGAGAATGGAATGATAAACTCTGAAAAAGTACCCAATAGGAATTTCAGAAAGAAACAAACAAGATACTGAGTAAGAGGCAAAGTTGTCCAGAACTGAAGACAAGCTTGATTTGTCATATTTAAAAAGCACAGTGGTCTAGCAAAAGAAGTAAAAATAAATCTTAACCAGACATTTAGTGGTCAAATTTCCAAATACAAAGAAAACCTTAAAAGGAGTCAAGAAAAGAGCTTACTTCAAAGAAACAATAGTTATCTGAACAGCAGACTTTTAATTAGCAGTGTTTAGGCCAGAGAATAATGACTGCAATGTGTCTTTAAAATGTTAAGAAAAAGTAATTGCCAATCCAAAATTACTTTTGTCAACCAAAATGAATTGACAAGTCTCAGCTATTACTCAAAGAGTGATACAGATATATAGTTAGACAAATCAGGATGTTTAAAAGTTATAATTCACATAGAATTTCACAGAAAAAATGAAGGAGTTGAATCTGTAGGGAAAGAGTGAGATACAAAAAGTAATGTAGAACATAACAGAAGCAGCAATTGAATATATAAAATAATAATCATGAAAATACTTAACTTGGAATTTACAAAAACAAGGTAGAAAATAAAATAGTGATTGACAATATTGGGACTTAAATCATTCAGATTTTCCTGTTTTGTTCAAAGTAGAGATACTGATTAACTTGGGATTTTTCAAGTCAGCAGTCATGCTGAAAATTTAAAGCTAATCACACATGCATAAAAAATCTAGGAATATAATGCATAAAAGAAGGAAATTAAAAGGATGTGCAATCAATGAAGTGGAATGCAGGGAAATCTGAGGAAGAGCAAACCAGTGGAAAGTAGAACTCAATCCAAACATCAGTAAACACAATAAATATGCCACATCTAATGTCATTTATACATCCTAAAATATCCTTAGGGATTATGTCAGGTAACAAAGGATATATTGGCACCATTACTAAAATATATAACAACATATGAAAAACAAAGTCCTCATTTTCACTAGTAATCAGAAAAGGCAAACTAAAAATCAGATGCTACTTGACATATATTTGCCAGAAAAAAAAATGTTTGTGGGCCAGAGGGTTAGCTCAGTGGTTCTGGCACCTGCCTCGCAAGCGCACGGTCCTGAGTTCGATCCCCGGTAACCACATATAATGCTGGGCGTGGAGACTCACCTGCCAACAATCAACACCACATACCACAAAGCCAGACGTGGTGGCTCTCGCCTGTCATCCCAGCACTCGGGAGGCAGAGACAGGAGGATTGCTGAGTTTGTGGCGGCTTGCCTGGGCATCATAGTGAGCTCAGGGCCAGCCTGAACTACAAAGCGAGACCCTGTCTCAAAAAGCAAAAAAAAAAAAAAAAAAAAAAAAAAAAAAAAAAAAAAAAAAAAAAAAAAAAAAAAAAAAAAAAAAAAAAAAAAAAAAAAAAAAAAAAAAAAAAAAAAAAAAAAGTGAGAAATGAAAGAACTCTTCAAGCATTGCCAAGGGAGTGTGGACTGAAAGTAATTGGGTAATGTGCCCAGGAAAGTGGAGAATAAACATGTAAAGTAGCAATTTCTCCTTGGCTTCGAAGAAGTAACAGTCCAGAGGGAACTCCTAGCATCAACTGCTCAAAAACTGGACATGAGGAATGAAATATTTTCCAAGCTTTGAACAAGACACAGTCATGATCGTAAGCCCTGAGAGAAATAAAACAAACGAGATGAACCCCATGATCAGTGGGGCTTTTCTCACCCATGCAAGCCCTCACCTATTGAAGAAAGAACCCAGTCTCCCTGAGTGCAGAAATTATGTATCAAAGTCCAGTGAGACTGGAGTGGCAAGAATGTCAGGCAGTGAGCTCAGGAGTTCTCAGAGAAGGAGCTTTGGAACATAGCACAGAATTCTCTTGAGTCTTTGGTTAAAAACTACACTCTACATTTACAAGGTAAAAGTCTGTGAGACTGGCCCAAAAACACCTCCCAGATAAACGACAAGGATCTCACAGTGTAAGTCAAGAACGATGTATGGAACACACTGCACATCATTTGAGTCTCCATTGGCAAGAAGGAAAAGTCTTTGTTGACTATGTAGAGAATTCAGGAGAGAGGCAAGAACAGTCTTGTTTCACTGCACGGGAGTGTGTGTGTGTGTGGGGGGACATTCTCTCTTATTGCTGCCCTATAAAATCTTAAAAATAGTGCTCATTTCGGCAGCACATACACTAAAATCCTAAAAGTAAACCTTGAACTCATCAAATCAATCCACGATTAACTTAATATTCTGCCAAGACAAAGACTGATATTTTTTAAAGTAAGACAACACATTCCAGAGCCCCGAAACACAAAACTCATTATCTCTGGCATCTGATTAAAAATTAGTAGACAGATGAAGAAGGAAGACAACATGACTTGTAAGTGGCAGGAGAAAACAGACCCAGAAACAAAATGGCAGCAGATGTGATCTCAGATGTATGTGGAGGAATACAGGGTGGGAGAAATAAAAAATAGAAAGCTGAATATAAATGTATCTCATTTATTTAAAAGTTTTCTGATTGTTTATAGGCAAAATATAGTTTGCTGTAGGTCTTATATAGAAGTTAAATACGTGCAATGAAGTACCAAGAATGCAAGTAAAAAATGGAAATATAAGATTCTTATACATGAAGTATTATAATACTATTGCACTAAGTTAAAAATGGGTATTATAAACACAGGATAATAATTAAAAATAAAGAACTATAGATAGTACTGCATTATAGTAGATTAAATGGAACTATCAAGAGTGCCCAATTAATCAAAAACAAAAATAAATACCCCAAGCAAAGTAAAAAGTAACAAGATAGGACAAATTTGAAACAAATAGCAACATATAAAATTTTAAAGCTACTGGATAAATACATTAAAAATTAGTTGTTTAACACTCCAATTAAGAAGCAGACCACCTAAAAGTAGATTTTTAAAAGCATGATCAAACTATATGCTATTTATAAGAAAGCCCATTTAATTATAAAATATGGATAAACTAAAACTGAATAATGGAAAAATGAAAATAATAATGAGAAAGCTGGAATTATTATTTAATAATAGACAAAGTATGTCTCAGAAGAGGAATGTTACAGGAAATAGAGACATTTCATTTTGAGGAGATCAATTCATCAAGAAGATACAGCAATTCTAAAAGTTTATATACCTAATAACATGTTTTAAAAAACATTAAGCAAAAATTGATAGAACTTACAAGAGAAAGAAATCCACTATTATAAAGACTTTGACTGTTCTCTCATTAGTTAATAGAGCAAGTGGACAGAAAATCAGTCAAGAGAGATGCCCTGAACATTACTAAGCAGCATAACCCAATGACATTTGTGTAGTATTCCACTCAACAACAGAATATCATCTGTTCTTTTTTTCAAGTATACATGCAATATTTATTAAAACAGGTTATATTCTGGAGTGTAAAAATAAAAACTTGAAATAATTAAATTCATAAGAATTGTATTTTCCTATCACAATAGAATTAAAATAGAAATAAATAACAAAAAATGAGCCCAAATTTGTAAATAAAAAACATTCTTCTAAATAACCTGTGGATCAAGGAAGACACAAAAAAAACTCAGCACCATTTTTGTAATAAAAAGAAAACTAACTTGAAGGATGCAAGTAAAAGTTAAGGGTTAAGATTCAAATTTATAGCAGAAATATGTGTGTCAGATAATAAAAAGGTGCCAAATACATTCCTTCAAATTTTCCTTTAGAAGAGAAGGAAAATTGAACAAAGCAGACAAAGAAACAATTAAAACAGAAGAATAAATAAAATTGGAAAATAGTAAAACAATATAGAAAAATATAATCAGAAGACAGTTTTTTGAAGATTAATGAAATTTATGAACTTGTAGCCAGACTTGATTAAGAAGAAAATACTGATAAAAATGAGTGACATTACAAATTAAAGGCAAAATATACAGACCCAGTAATATTTTAAAAAGTATAATATTTGGAACAATATAGCTTCAATAAATTCAAAAAACACAAAAATCAACATACTCCAGGAAGGATACAAACTTTATTTTATTTTTTTTTATTTTTGTTTTTTGAGACAGGGTCTCGCTTTGTAGTTCAGGCTGGCTCTAAGCTCACTATGTAGCCTAGGCAAGCCTCAAACTCAGCAATCCTCCTGTCTCTGCCTCCCGAGATTTCAGGCGTGAGTCACCACGCCCGCCACTGTGGTATGTGGTATTGATTGCTGGTGGGCGTGAGTCTCCACGCCCAGCATTGTATGTGGTTACCGGGGATTGAACTCAGGACCTCGCGCTTGCGAGGCAGGTGCCAGAACCACTGAGCTAACCCTCTGGCCCAGGATACAAACTTTAAAACTCATTTTAAAAAGAAACATATCTGAACAACTGTATATTTAATAATAAAATCGAGTTTGCATAGTCATGCACTATATAACAATATTTCAGTCAATAAACAGCATATGTGATGGTGTACCATAAAATTATATCACCTCTGTGACGTCACAGCTACCTTAAACCACGTAAGTATATCCTATACTGTCTGCACAATGCCAAGAAAAGTGACACCTGGCTTTGGTGATAGTTAGCTGTCCACTTGAATAAGAAACAAGATGATTGGTTGAGCATGGTTGCCAGTGTGTGTGGATGATGAACATACTGAAGGGAAAGACTCCGTCTGGGGTGATGGCACCAACCAGGAGGATTGTAGCCTGGATGGGATCAAAAGGAAAAGAAGGAAGCCTCACTTAGGTTTCTTCGGAGGAACTCCAGTCTTCACCATCACCTTTGACATTATCTCCAGGCTCCCAGCAAAGACTACAGCTTCCTTATACAGACTCATGCAAGAGTGAGTATACATCCATTTGAGTATAAATGATTCCTCAGAAAACTAGGATTAGAGGTTCCATTTGACCCTGCTAGTCCCCTGCTGGGGATATACACAAAAGAATGACAAGATTCCTATCACAGTGACATATGTGCACCCATGTTTATAGCAGCTCAGTTTGTGATAGCTGAATCTTGGGGAAAAAAACCAAATACCCATCAACTCTAGACTGGGTAAAAAGGATATGGTTTTTTAAGAAAATGGAGTATTACTCTGCCATAAAGAATGATGAGATTGAATCATTTATCCTCTAGTGAAAATATACTGATAGTTATATTTATAAAACTTTCAACCAAGAAAACTATGGCTTGCATTATATTGCAGGTGAAGTCCACAATACATTTAAGAAAAGAATATCAATTCTATACAGCTATCTGCCCTTACCACTCTTAGTCAACACTATGCTAGAGGTCCTCAACAATGTAATAAGGTGAGAAAACAGTGCACAAATTAGAAAGAAAAGTGCACAATGAACTAAGCCTGTTGTAATCATCAGAAAACATAATTGTCTAAACAGAAAAGCATACAGAATCTCTGGAAAAAGGCTATTAGAATTAATAAGTGAATTCAGCAGTTTTGTAGGATTTAAGACTTTAAAAAAGATTAGATTTTAGAGTGTAGCGATGAACAATTAGAAAGTTGAATTATTAAAGAATTATATGGAATAAAAAATAAGACAGCATAAAGGATAAATCTACCAAGATACATAAATTATTTATGATGAAAATTATAAAATATTAATGACAGCAATCAAGAAAGATATAAATAAATAGAAAGATATATTGTATCCAATACTAAGACTCGATACTGCTACATGTAAATTTACCTGAATTGATCTATAGATTCAAGCACATCACAAATGGAATCATAAGAGAATTTGGGATAGACAGTAGAAATCATCAAGTTTAAAGTTTATACAAACAGGCAAAGGATCTACTGTGGCAAGCAACTTCCAAGACAATCATCAATGACAGTGGAAAGAATGATATGTATTTTGATTATAAAAGCCTCTCTCTTCCTCTCTCTCTTTTTCTCTCTGTCTCCCCCTCCCTGTCTTTCTTTCTTTCTCCCTCTCTCTTTTCCCCTCTTCATTCTGAGGGCAGCTACCTGCCGTACTGTAGGCATCTTATGGAGAAGCCCAAGTGCTGAGATTCTGAGGCCTCTGGCCGACAGCCATTTAAATAAACTTGGAAATGTGTCACTTAATCCACTGAATCCTTCAGATCACTTCACTTCTTGCTAACATCTTACCGATTTGTGAAAGAATTTTATCCTCCCCAAATACCCTTACAAATCTGTCATAAATTTCCTGACTCACGGAAATTGTGGGATATTAAATGTCTGGAGTTTTAAGTCTTAAGTTTTGAGCAAACGGTTATGCAGCCATAGATAACTAATATCCCTAGAGTAACCAAAACAATTTTAAAAGAGTAAAACTGGAAGACTTACTATAAGAAAGCTATCATAAAAAATATTGTAATATTGATCAAAAATAGTCAAAAACAAAACAAAACAAAAAAACCTGAAAAACACAACATTGGATCAGTTTGGAAAATCTCAAAACAGACCACAAATAAATGACTAATTAATTCTAAGTTCTAGTGTCTAGAACTAAAAACAGTTTAATCTAAAAACAGACCACAAACAAATGACTAATTCATTCTAAGCTTAATCTAAAAACAGACCACAAATAAATGACTAATTCATTCTAAGTTCTAGTGTCATTCAGTTTAAAGATAGTCTTTCTAACAAATGATGCTAGAACAGTTGAATAGCCATATGTAAAATAAATCTCAACCTATTTCTCATATAAATATATGAAAAGCAAAGTTGTCATACTCATTAATAATCAGAAAATGAAAACTTAAAAATTCATATGTTAGGGCTGGGGATTTAGCTCAGTGGTTCCAGTGACTGCCTTGCAGGCACAAGGTCCTGAGTTCAATCTCCAGAACCCCATACCACAGTGCTGGGCATGGTGGCTTATGCCTGTAATCCCAGCCCTCAGGAGGCAGAGGCAGGAGGATTGCTGTGAGTTCCAGGCTACCCTGGACTACATAGAGAGCTCAGGGTCAGCCTGAACTACGAAGCAAGACCTTGTCTAAAAAGAAAAATCATATGTTAATTGATGTATATTTAACTGAAAAAAATAAATGTTTGTGAGGAATGAAGGAACTTACACTGCATGTGAAAAAGAACTTGAAATCAATTTTATGCCTGAATGAAAAATCTAAAACTATAAAATTTCTGAAAGAAAGCATAGTTGAATATCTTTGAGAATGTAAGTTAGGTATATATCCCTTAGAGAACAAAAATCATATAAATTAAAAAGTTTTAAAAAATTATACTTCATTAGAGAAAATACTGGTATCTGGAACATATTTGTTTTTCCAGGTTAATTGTAAGAAACCAAGCAAGTTAATCAAATTAGAAAATATTTAAACAGACATTACACCAAAAAACAGATATGGACGGCAAGGAAGCATATGAAAATATGAACAACAGTGTTGAAAAGCAAATTAATAACACAGAGATGTCAGGGTGAAAATGTCTATTTTTTTCCAAAAACTTTAATAAGACACCGTCAAATTTACTTCAGGAGGCCAGCACTGTCCTCTTATCAAAGCCAAGAGATATATTACAAAAAAAATTACAAGACAATATCTTTTTAAAAATTGAATTCTTTATTGGTACATTTTATATATACATCATAACTACACTCATATTGAGAATTTGTAAATCTTTTAATATCATTGTGTACATCCTTAGGAATATATATCTGGGGACAAATGGAACCTCTAATCCTAGTTTTTTGAGGAATATCCACAGTGTTCTCAACAGGGATTGCACCAGTCTACACTCCCACCAGGGGTAGAGAAAGGTTCCTTCCTCCTCATAGCCTCACCAGCATTCACTGCTGGCTCATTTCAAAATAGCAGCCATTCTCTAGGGAATGAGATGAAACCTCAGTGTTGTTTCCACCTGCATCTCTCATATAGTTATGTTGAACATTTCTTCATATGCTTCTTGTCTGCTCTTACTTCCCCTTTGAAAAGTGTCTGTTCATTTCAGATGCTTGATTTGAATTGGCTCTTTAAATGGGGGGGGGGTGCTTTTTAAAGCTCCATATATTCTAGATAGTAGTCCTTTGTCTGAGAAACAGCTGGAAAAGATTTTTTTTCAGTATTATTGGTTGTCTTTTTCTCTGCCAGTGGTTTCACTTGCTGTGCGGAAGCTTTTCAATAGGATGAGATACCGTTTGTTGATTCCTTCTGCCAGTTCTAGTGCTATAGAGATTTTGTTCATAAAGTCTTTGGCTAATCCAGTGTCTCCAAGAGCTCTACCTAACCTGTTTTGCAGCAGGTTTAATGTTTAGGTCTCTAATCCACTTCGATTTTAGTTTAGTACATGGTGAAAGAGATAAGTATAGCTTTAGTTTTTGGCAGGTTAAACCCAGTTTTCCCAGCACCATTTGTTAAAGAGGCTGTCTTTCCTTCATTAAAGATATTTGGTTTCTGTGTCAAAGACGAGGTGGCTTAGTGTATCTGGGGTTGTTTCTGGATCTTCTAATCTATTCCCCTGATCCTTGGGTATGTTACTTTGCCAGTACCATGTAGTTTTGATCACAGTGGCTTTGTAGTATAGTTTCAAATTGGGGAAAGTGATATGCCACCATCCACCCCACCCCCCTTCAGCCATGTCCATGTTGCCTAGAATTGTTTTTGCTATTCTAGGTCTTTTGTGGTTCCAGATGAAATTTTGGATTATTTTCTCTGGTTCTGTGAAATACGTTATTGGGATTTCAATTGGAATTGCATTGAATCTGTATAATAGTTGTGGGAGTATAGCTATTTTGATGATGTTGGTTCTTGCTACCCAGGAACAAGGGGTATCTTTCCATTTTCTGATATCCTCTTCAATTTCCTTTTTCAGAGTGCTGTTTTTTGAGAGTAGAGATCTTTCACCTCTTTTGTAAGATTGATTCCCAGGTACTTCATTTTTTTGGATGCTATTATGAAAAGGTTTCACCCCCCCCCCAATTTCTCTCTCAGTGAGTCTATTGTTTGTGTATACAAAGGTTATGGATTTCTGAGCACTGATCTTGTATCCAGCTATGCTACTAAATTTGGTTATTAAGTCTAGCAGTCTTTTGGTTGAGTTTTTAGGACCTTCTATATAGAGTATCATGTCATCAGCAAATAATGACAGTTTAATTTCTTCCTTTCCTATCTTTATTCCTTTTATTTCTTTGTCCTGCCTAATTGCTGTAGCTAACATTTCCAGCACTATATTGAACAAGAGTGGTGACAGCAGGCATCCTTGTCTTATGCCTTATCTTAGGGTGAAAGTTTTCAGTTTTTGACCATTTAGAATGATGCTGGCTGTTGGTTTCTTATAAATAGTTTTTATTAGTTTGAGATAAGGCCCATCTATTTCAATTTTCTGTAGGGTTTTCA
Organism: Thryonomys swinderianus; assembly: GCA_004025085.1. NCBI lineage: Eukaryota > Metazoa > Chordata > Mammalia > Rodentia > Thryonomyidae > Thryonomys > Thryonomys swinderianus. The sequence continues at coordinate 22,009 of PVIC010027083.1, forward strand.
TCATGAATGGGTGTTGGGTTTTGTCAAATGTTTTTTCTGCATTTATTGAGATGACCATATGGTTTTTGTTTGTGAGTCTGTTTAAGTAGTGTATTACATTTATTGATTTGCACATGTTGAACCACCTTGCATACATGGGATGAATCCAGATTGCTCAGGATATATGATCTTCTTGATGGTTCTCTATATTCTGTTTGCCAGTATTTTATTGAGGATTTTTGCATCAATGTTCATTAGGGAGATTGACCTGTAGTTTCTGTTGTTGTTGTTGTTTTGGTTGGGTCTTTCTCTGCTTTTGGAGTCAAGGTAATGGTTGCTTCCAGGAATGAATTTGGGGGTACTGCTTCCCTTTTGATTTTATTAAAGAGTTTGAGAAGTAGTGGCATTAACTCTTCTTTAAAAGTTTTGTAAAATTCAGGAGTAAAGCCATCAGGACCAAGGCTTTTCTTTGTTGTTAAGGTGCTTTTTTTTTTTTTTTTTGAGACAGGGTCTCTCTTTGTAGTTCAGGCTGGCCCTGAGCTCATTGTGTAGCCCAGGCAAGCCTCGAATCAGCAATCCTCCTGTTTCTGCCACCCGAGTGCTTGGGATTATAGGCATGAGGCACCACGGTAGGCACTGTGGTATGTGGTGCTGATTGCTGGTGGGCATGAGTCACCACGCCCAGCATTGTTATATGTGGTTACCGGATTGAACTCAGGACCTTGCACTTGCGAGGCAGGCGCTAGAACCACTGAGCTAAATCTCTGGCCCATGTTGGTAAGTTTTTATTACATTTTCAATTTCACAGATTTATATGGGGGTGTTTAACATTTTTATATCTTCTTCATTCAACTTTGGAAGTTCATATGTATCTAGGAATCTATCCATTTCTTCTATGCTTGCCAACTTATTAGAATACAAATTTTCAAAGTAGGTGTTTATTATCCTCTGGACTTCCACTGGACCTTTGGTGATTTCCCTTTTGCATGCCTAATAGCATGGGTTTGAGCCTCTTCCTTCCTTTGTTTGATACGTTGGGTAAGGGTCTAACAATTTTGTTTATCCTTTTGAAGAACCAGCTCTTCAATTCATTGATTTTTTAGTATCATTCTCTTAGTCTCCATTGAATTAATTACTGCTCTGATCCTTATAATTTCTTCCCTAGTATGAGCTTTGGGTTTGTCTCGCTCCTTCTTTTCGAGTAGCTTGAGGTTCAGCATTAAATTGTTTATTTGAGCTTGCTCTGTTTTCCTGGTGTAGGCATTCACTGCTATGAATTTCCCTTGCAGAGCTGCTTTCATTGTGTCCCATAAATTCCTGTATGTTGTACTGGGATTATCATTTAATTGAAGAAACAGTTTAATTTCCTCTGACCCATTGGTTGTTCAGCAGAGTATTGTTCAATTTCCATGTGTTCATGAGGATCTTGGAGTTTCTTTTGCTATTCAACTCCAATTTCAAGGCCCTATGGTCTCATAGTGCACAGAGGATAACTTCAATTCCTTTGAATTTACTTAATCATGTACTATGAATTAGCATGTGGCATATTTTGGAGAATGAGCCATGAAAAGGTGAGAAGAATGGATATTCTGACTTTGTGGGGTGAAATACTTTATAGGCATCTATTAAGTCTATTTGTTCAAAAGTTTTGTCTAGCTCAAGTATTTCTTTATTAATTTTTTTTGTTCAATTGATCTGTTTAGTTGTGACAGCAAGATATTGAAGTCCCCTACTACTATTGTGTTAGTGTTATCTGGCTTTTCATATTTATTAATATTTGTTTTATATAGTTGAGTGCATTAAAATTTGGTGCATAAATATTTATAATTGTTATTTCTTTCTCTTGGATTGTTGCCTGTATGAGAATATAGTGACCTTCCTCATCTCTCTTAATCAGTTTGGGTTTGAAATCTATTTTGGCTGCAAACAAGATAGCCACTCCATTGAGTCCATTTACATTAATGGTTATGACTGATATGGACAGACTTAGAGCTGTCATGTTTTCTGTGGTTGGCTTTTGCCCTCGTCCATTCAGATTCTCCTTCTCCTCCTTCTCCTTCTCCTCCTCCTCCCCCTCCCCTCC
>PVIC010027084.1:0-24164 GCA_004025085.1 Thryonomys swinderianus
ATTATTTTTTCTAGCTTTATGAAATACGCTGTTGGGATTTTAATTGGGATTGCACTAATCTATATAGTAGTTGTGAGAGTATAGCCATTTTGACAATATTGGTTCTTCCTACCCAGGAAAAAAGGATGTCTTTCCATTTAAGGGTATCCTCTTCAATCTCCCTTTTAAGAGTGCTGTGATTTTCAGAGTAGAGGTGTTTCACCTCCTTTATTAGATTAATTCCTAGATATGTCATTTTTTGGATGCTATTGTGAAGGGAATTGATCCCCCAATTTCTCTCTTACTGAGTCTGTTGTTCATGGATACAAAGGCCATTGATTTTTGAGTGTTGATCTTTTACCCAACTATGCTACTAAATCTGGCAAGTAAGTCTAGCAATATTTTCACTGATGTTTATAGAATCCTCTATATAGAGTATCATATCATCAGCAAATAATAATAGTTTAACTTCTTCCTTTTCTTTAATCCTTTTATTCCTTTCTCTTGTCTAATTGGTGTGGCTAATGTTTCCAGTACTATATTGAACACGAATGGTGATAGTGGACATCTTTGTCTTGTTCCTCATCCAAGTGTGAAAGTTTTCAGCTTTTGATCATTTAGTATGGTGCTTGCTGTTTGTTTCTCATAAACAGCTTTTATGAGTTTGAGATAAAGACCATATATTCCAATTTTCTGTAGGGTTTTGATCATGAATGGGTGTTAGATTTTGTCAAATGCTTTCTCTGCATCTATTGAGATGACTATATGGTTTTTGTCATTGAGTCTGTTAATATTTTGTATTGTATTTATCTATTTACATATATTGAACTATCTTTATATACCTGGGATGAATCCAATTTGACCAGGATATATGACCTTCCTGATTATCCTCTGTATTCTGTCAGTATCTTATTGAGGATTTTTGCATCAATATTAATTAGGGAGATTGTCCTGTAGTTCTCCTTTTTATTGGGTCTTTCTCTGTTTCTGGAATCAAGGTGATGGTTCCTTCCAGGAATGAATTTGGGAGTATAGCTTCCATTTTGACTTCATTAAAAGTTTTGAGAAGTAGTAGCATTAACTCTTCTTTAAAAGTTTTGTAGAATTCAGCAGTAAAACCATCAGGACCCAAACTTTTCTTTGTTGGTAGGTTTTTAATTACATTTTCAATTTCGCAGGTTGATATTGGGGTGTTTAGCATTTTTATATCTTCACTCAACTTTGGAAGTTAATATGTGCCTAGGAATCTATCCATTTATGCTGTGTTTTCCATCTTATTGGAGTGCATATTCCCAAAGTAGGTATTTATTATCTTCTGAACTTCTGCTGGATCTGTGGTGATTTCCCCTTTTTATTTATTTATTTATTTATTTATTTATTTATTTATTTATTTATTTATTTAATTTATTTATTTAGAGACAAGGTCTCACTTTGTAGTTCAGGCTGGCTCTGAGCTCACTATGTAGTCCAGGCAAGCCTGGAACTCAGCAATCCTCCTGCCTCTGCCTCCCGTGTGCTGGAATTACAGGCATGAGCCACCACACCCAGCACTGTGGTATGTGGTATTGATGGCTGGTGGGCGTGAGTCTCCAAGCCCAGCATTGTATGTGGTAACCGGGGAGGGAACTCAGGACATTGCGCTTGCAAGGCAGGCGCTGGAACCACTGAGCTAACCCTCCTGCCGGTCCCCTTTTCATTTATGATTGCATGAATTTAAGTCTTTCTCTTTATTTGTTTGATAAGGTTGCCTAAGAGTTTGTCAATTCTGTTTATCCTTTCAAAATACCAACTCTTCAATTCGTTGAGGTTTTTTTGTATCATTCTCTTAGTCTCTGTTGGATTAATTTCTGTTCTAATCCTTATAATTTCTTCCCTTGTATAAACTATGGGTTTGTCTTGCTCCTCTTTTTATAGTAGCTTGAATTTCAGCACTAATGCTGTTGTTTGAACTTGCTGTTTCACTAGTATGGATGTTCAAGACCCACTCCTTCTCTCTCTCTCTCTCTCTCTCTCTCTCTCTCTCTCTCTCCCCTCCTCCCCCTTTTTCTTATAACAACAGGTCATGAGTGTGAAGTCATGAGTGTGAGACCTAAGCTGATACGTCTTCTGTAAGACAAAGGAAATGCTTTGTTACAGCAGAGACACACAGGGACAATGTCATGTCATGACAGAGGGGAAAATGGGAGATACAACTGCAAGCCAGAGTGCTGGCTATTGTCAGAGGCTGGGAAGAGGAAGGAGGGTGTGTAGCTTGAATCTCAGAGAGTGCCCTCCCCTGATGCCACCTTGATTTTGGACTTCTGACCTCCAGAATGTGAGATAAACAAATTTCTCTTGTTATAAGTCACCCACTGTGTGGCACTTTTTAATGGCATGAAGCCCTCGGAAACAGACACAGGTGTTTAATTATTGTGCTAATGGCAATCCAGTTTGTCAACAGAGGCAGATACTGGGGGGGCTCCTCCCAGATTCCTAGGGATTCACTAATCTGGCATTGATTTAGAGTGTCAGTCTTTTTGCCTGAAGGCTTTCTCCTGGTCTTTGAGCCAGGAAAGTTGGAATTGCCCAGAAGTTAACACCTCCAGGAGCAATCTACAGCTAAAATGGATGGGAACTAGAGGGTAAAAGCACCAGGCTGGGCCCTGCAGGTGGGGTCAGTCACACTCAAGTATGTTCTTCTTGGTCTCCTAGAAGGTTCAGGTGGAGCTCACATGGTGCCCACATTGTTGACCTGCTTGTAACTGTCTTCTCTGCCTCCGTTGCCTCCTTTACTTCCCAGTTACCCAGTTACACAGTGTTGTGTCCTAGGTCTGCCTGCAGTAAAATATTTCATGCCTTGCTTTATTGAAAAGTTGGGCAAACCAGGCCTGAAACAGACCCAATACTGACTGACTAGGCCTAAGTCTTCATATTTTCTGTTCTAATACTTTTGTAGGTCATGGTAGTAGGAGGAGGTGACATTTTCTTTCTTTGGTTTTCCTGAAAACTTAGCAACAAAATTTAAATCATTATGCTTTACCCATATAGATTTTTCTGAAGGCTGGAGGTAATGGTGCAAACCATAAGGTGAAGTTACATCTATAGTGTTGAAGAGGGCCAGGCTGAATAACATTTCCCTGTATGCATATAGAGTACCACATTTTGTTTATCCATTCATCCACTGACAGATTCTTGTTTTTTTTTTTTTCTGTTTTGTTTTATTTCCACCTTTCAACACCATGGATAAGGCTGCTATAACCATTTGAGTCCTCATTTTCATTTTTTCAGTTGTATATCTGGGAGTGGAATTGCAGTATCAAATGGGAATTCTATGCTTATCATTTTCTAGAATCACAGAAATGGTTTCAACAGTGACTTGCTTGTTTTGGTGGGAATTCTTTAAATCCTAACATAGACCCACAGCAGAACCCATCCTGCCATCTTCGGTATGCGGCTCTATCTGCCCTTGTGTTCACTAGATGGCAGGCATTGTGCTGTGGGAGAGCTCCTCAGAACCCATGTGAATGAGCGGATGGGAGTTTAAGCTTCATTAGCTTCTTGATAACTCCATCTCTGTACATTTGCATCTGAGAGCAACTGCTTGTCATTTATTGAAAATCAGTGAAGTTCTGATATTACAAACAAAATAAAGTGAGAAAGGAAAATATATGTTTAATGCTTCTGGGGCTCATCACAGGGATTAGGCATTTACTTTTCAGTATGTCTCCCTGTGATGCTGGATTAACACCTTTCCTGAAAAGTCTGTTTCTCAGACCCAGTGACATGGGGATTGTAGGTTGTATGGCTCAAAACCATATACTTTCAAGCGTTTCTGTCCTGCTGTGTCCCACAACTCCAAGTTTTTGTTTGTTTGTTTGTTGCCTATACTATTCTCATGATACCCTAGACTCTGAAGATTTTTCTGAATGATACTCATTTCCTTCCTGGGCTGACATGTGTCTCCTTCTAAGATCTATCCTTCAGAAGCTGTGTATATTCTAGCATTCAAGGGAATTGTGCAACAGTAGCTATTGAAAATATTGAAGATGGGGATGAAACTCAAAGCTGCAGACTAATGGGTCCAGTTATGTTTTCTCCTGATAACTTACACATAAGACAGAGCTAGGAGAGAAAGGAGATGGGAAAAGAGCTGAGACATAGATCTGGGATTGAGATAGGTTAGCTTTGTATCAACCACCGTGTTCCAAATGGGAAGTTTGGCTTTTCAGTTATTATGATGGGATATTTTTCAGAGAATAAGGATGAACACATTTTATGTACTTATTTGTAGCTTAATTTATAATTTTTAAATATATAATATATGGTGTTGGGCTCATTGTTTCTAACCTGTCTTGAGTTACACAGTTACTATGAATACTCTTGTCCTCTTTGTCTCTTCTTCAATTTGGCAAATATAAACTGAATGAAGTGGACTGGATGTATTAAGAGTCATTACTTCTTACTAATAACACTGTTTCAGGGCAAGCTGAAGATTACTTGGTCAGTTTGAGGCAGGATCAAGAAGGCATAATTTTATTTTCTTCTTGTCACCTTCAGAATGAGAGATAACTAGCATCATTTGCCCAAGAGAGCTCCCTCAATTTCAAACAGCACACTATCACCTATCACTATCAACATTGCTTCACTAGAAGCAAGAGGACACTGAGATGGCATTCTTTTCCTAGCAACTACTCAGCAGATATTATAGTTATGTATAGATACTTCGTTCAAAGTTCCAGGGGACCGTGAGGAGGTGATTGGATTGTGGAGCATGTTATTCATCAATGAATTAGTTCATAGATGAGTTGATCACCAACTGTGGTGTTGAGAGATGAATCGTGGTTGGAGGAGGTGGGTCACGGGGATTGTGATCTGGAAGGGTCTTTCCCTCCCTCCTGCATGGGAAAAAAAAAAAAGCAAAGAAAGAGAAGAAAGTCAGGTTACTCTCAGCAATAAGGAAGGGCTCGCTTTAGGCTGGGAAGCCATAGCAACAGACAGAGAAGAGAGCACAGTTACTTTCCTTGCAATTGTAAAGGAGGATTAGTAATTAGGAAGTAAAGAAGGAAAGGGGATTTGTCACAGGATAGAAGAGGCAGCCAGAGCTGCGCTGGTAATAAGCAGATTGTGAGAAGGAAATATTGAAATGGAGTTCTGTGGGCCTTCGTTATAAATGGTGAGTGATTCAAGACATTGCATTTCATTAAATTTACGAGTTGTATTTGTCACACAACACATCACTAATAAATAATGGCTGATGCATTAGTATTGCTGTTCTCCATCAATATTTTCATGATGTCTTTTCATCAAAATTAACTGTTGCCAGGAGAAAAAAAATCAACCCTGAACCCTTCATCGCTTGTGAAATGAAATGACTTAATCAGCTTATCCTGGAAAAAATAAAAAAGAATCTAGAGTCATCATGTAAAATGTTGACCAGGCATCCAGCATCTGACATTCCAAGAAGAGGCAGCCAGCTGTGATTTTCCTGTGGTTTAAACCAGGGATAAGCACAGATAGATGGTATAAAAACAGATATTGTGGATCTGAAAACTGCTAAACGTCTGCCTGACCCCAAGGTATTCCTCCAACAACCTACAGCTGGGCTGACATTTGAAGTTTGCTTTCTGGCAGTAGCAGGGCTGTGGTATCTTTTTCCTAAGTAAAGAAGAATGCATTTATACTGACCATAAATATTTCTTCTATGGATACCACATTTGCAACATGTGAATTGGAGGTCAGGATTGTTGCTGCAGCATAAAGGGCTGACTAGCCATGGTGTCTTGCTTTGGCCACATACCTACACTGTGTGTCACTTTACAGACACAAAGTCAAAGCTGCCTGTTTCGCAAGGTTCAGCATGGGAACTCACTCAGAATCAGTTTAGTTCTATTGGTCAGGCAGTCAGACACACCAGTTCTAGAGACGGGAACACAGAGACTCCTCTTATTGTTGAACTTAGTATTAGAGTCTATCTTGAAACCAACACGTCAGCTTGAATGGTCCCTCCTCCTAGCTAGCCCAGGGGTTTCTTCTATCATTATACCAGTTTGATTTTCTTCATGGAGCCATAACCTGAACTTCCTTTGTAAGCACATTCGTTTAATTGCTTCATGTTAATCTTACTTCCTTCTGGTATATAATTTTTACAAGAAAAGGAACATGAGGAATAACTGCACAGTAAATACTCAACAGGATGGTCCAGGGGAAACATGGAGTGTAACTCTCCAACAACTCCTATATGTAAATATATACATTATATTTACATATATTATATATTTAAATATGTGTAAATATATACATTATATTTACATATTATATTTTTAAATATATGTGTAAATATATGTAAATAAATATATAAAATATAATTATATATTATATAAATATAATATATAATTATATTTACATATCACTCACTATTAAAACTATCCTTAAGGCTTCTTTTATAATTTGGGGCTTCTCTGAATACCCTCTTTAGACCTAAGAACACAGCCAACTATAAAAAATTCAACCTGTGAAGCTATAGCTCTAAGGTACACAGAGCAAGGCTAATGTGGCTGAGAATGCAACTTGTGGAAATGGACCTAATATCCTGTGACACAAATTCCTATCTCTGACATAAAAAAAAAGAAAAAAATTGGATTAGGAAACAGCTAAGGAAAAGATATTCATGAAGGCATAGCTTTCTGAATGCAGAGAAGAAAATGTCTGTGCGTATTTGTTACTTTCTGTGGTTATGGAGTTATTGGGAAGCAAACAGTAACAGTACAGAGGTAATTCTGAGAAAATGGGCTGAGTGACTTATTGCCTGTTGGTTCAGAGCCTGCAAATCTGTTTTCCAAAGTGCAGCTGGGATGAAGCTGCAGAATAATATGCTGCTTTTTACCTGCTCCCAAGTCTTTTACTGGGTCTCAGGAGAAAAAGCTGAGCACGAGGAGGAATAAAAGAAACTCACACAGCAGATCTTGTATGTTTTGGGCTGGGTAACTGCAAGTTGGATATTACCAGGCTTTAATTTTCATCTAAAAGTAGTGATGCTTCTTCATTAATGAGGGCAGACTTCACTATGATTGTGCATCTCTATTTCTTTTGGGAAGAAAATAAAGTCAATTAAAATCATTGCATTGTAGAAAGGAACCAGTTCACACAGTCTTTTATTAGAAGCACAATGTTGTTTTCTTTTGTTACCAAGACAGCAATTAACAGGATTCTAAAATGGCACAAAGGTGGGTGAGAGGCCAAACAGCTATTAGGAAGGGGCTGCAGTCAGACCATTAAGGTTTCTGGGATGTAATAACAAAATAAAGTGTCTTCACTGTGTTTTTCTTATGGTTTCCGGTTGCTGGCCTTATGCAGTCTGGTAGAAACAGTTAAAGGATGGTACTTTCCAGGTGCATCTTGAAGATTAAAGTAATAGAAAGCAAACAGTAAAGTCATTTCTGGAGAATAAAGAGTTTTTCTGAACTTTTGATTGCTGTAAGTTTTGAAGTTTTGATTATTAATTTTATACGATGTCTTACTATTTATTGATTTTTAATTCTATTTTACATATCATGTACCTTTTTTTCTATTTGAATTACACAGGTTACAATTTGGCTCCAGGACAGAAAAGAAATAGTTTGTTGGGAGCTGGTGACATTTTTCTTGAAAAGTCACTGTAAGACTAAAGGAAGTGAAAATCAAAGAGATAGTATGCCCCAAGTTCAGCAAAAAATATGGCGGAGAACCCCAGGTTTTCTGATGCTATAAAACTAAGCAGGGGAAATATTTGAAATCTGATGTGATCAAGGCAGAACTCTGTCTTTCCTTTCATCCTAAAAAAAATTAGTTTTCTCTTAACTTTCTCTGTCCAAAATATTACCATTCTTTTAGCTTATTAGGATGTAATATTTTATTTCTATGACTTTTATCTTCTTGTGTTTCCCTAACACCAGATCTTTCAGCCCACCACTTATTTCTATCCTTTTTTTTTCTCTTTTATATTCATCCCTTTACTGCTGCTTTTTTTTTTTTTTTTCATTTTCAGTTTGGAGTGAATTTTGTATTTGGCTCTGGTGATGATAGGCTTGTATAAGGCAGGCAGTTTGGAATTTTCACCCAGTGGATATAAATGTAGAGTTAGAATGCAAGGGAAACCTCAAGGTTTACAAACAATCTGAAGTGAAACCAACTCCTAAAAAGTGACAGTGGTGGACATCTGGGCACTGAACTGGATGAAGGTAGTTCTAAGAGGGATAATGTTAACAGCTTAGTTATGAGGAAAACAGGAAGAGGAAAAGGAGCCAAAGGAGGAAAAGACCTTGCTTAGCTCAGTACAGTGAAAAGCAAAGATGATCGAGCTCTGGGACAATCCAGTGCTGGGAAAAGGTTCCAGAAGGATGGCGGGCAACAGAAGCTTCCAGAAGGAACTCTGCGGATACATCTGTCTTCGGAAACCAAGTAGGATAGTAAGGAATACCTTGCGATGCAACAGTTGAAATGGGACTAAATATCTTTAGAATGCGGCTGACAGCTAGCTGGATTGTACTGACCTCTGTTCTTACGCTAGTCTGGGTTTGGTTTCCTGCATTCTCCTCCAAACCAGAACCTGCAGAAAGGGCTTGAGTGCAGATTGTTTATTGGAGAAATTTATCGCAAGGAATGGCAGTAGCGGAAAGACTGAAACCAGGAAGAAGAGAAAGGAATGTGAGTGTGTATTCTAAAACTAAAGAGGCTGAAGCTGCTTGGATCTACGAGCCAGAGGATGGAGAAAAACTAGCTTGGTTCCCCAATTTTTCCTCCAATATCTGGTTCCCCATTTTTTCCTCTCTATTTCTCCCAAAACTCATTGTTTGCAGCTGTTGTTTCAATATTACTGGGGAAACATCTGACTAGAGGATCTTTACTCATCCTGTTATGCTCGTAGTACTACCCTCTCTCCTGAGCTAGCAAGATTCTAACTCTCAAGGGCTCCTGTATCCTAGCCTTTCTCTCTCCTTGGCCAAAGGTTAGGGAATATATTTCATTTACTTCATCTTAGAAGTGAGGCTTCCTGCTTCTTCAGATTACTCTTTCTTTTTTTTTTTTTTTTGCTTTTTGAGACAGGGTCTTGCTTTGTAGTTCAGGCTGGCCCTGAGCTCACTATGGTGCCCAGGCAAGCCGCTGCGAACTCAGCAATCCTCCTGTCCCTGCCTCCCGAGTGCTGGGATTACAGGCGTGAGCCACCACGTCCGGCATTGTGGTATGCGGCGTTGATTGTTGGTGGGCGTGTCTCCACGCCCAGCATTATATGTGGTTACCGGGGATCAAACTCAGAACCTTGCGCTTGCAAGGCAAGCTCCGGAACCACTGAGCTAACCCTCCGGCCCCAGATTACTCTTTCTTTTCTTCTCTCTGCATTCCCCACTAACCACCTCAGTGGATTTAGGTCTTTGCAGGTAAAGGCCATATGTGTAAAATTTTCACATAAACCAGACATGTCCTCCCTCCTACCACATACATACATATGCATCTTCACATGTGCATGCATGTATGTCCACACATGGTCATAGGGTTATTGAAGCTGGCAGATAAATTCTGCCTCTTCTCAACTCTAGTGGCTTGCCTTCCTACATCATATCACTTTGGAAATAGTTGAAAGAAAAACAGGAAGAGGAAAACTTAAGGGGGAGAAAACAAACAAAAATGAGTGTCTTTAAGTATGCTCATTATTCATGTCTTTAAGTGAATTCTTGAATAAGAAAAGGAAGAAGTAAATAAGACTGTAAGTTAATATTTCCAAATACCAACTATCCACAAGTTTCATTGTTTTTCCTTCTTAGCTTAACTGTTAGTGGCTATACATTCATTGAGAGTAGGAGGTGTATACTGCCAAATATCATATTAGGTCCAGTCTTTGTGTATTGGTAATATTATGGACTCTTGGAAATATTGCTAACCCTGAGTTATGAAAGTCTTCCCTTTTTAAATACCTACTATAGAAGGTGAGGACTTTCATTCTGGTTGGAGAGAAATAATGCATCTGTAAAGATTCATTAGATAATTGAGAACAGGATGGTGAAAATAATAATAAATTGCCCATATAGGGATTTATTAGTCAGTTTTTCCAGTTTTGGTACCAAATACCTGACAACCCAACTGAAAGGAAGAAATGCTTTATTTGGCTCACAGTTCCTGAGGGTCTTGCCCATGATCAGCTGGTAGAACAGCATAGCGGAGCAGAGCTGCTCAATTCATGGTGGCTAGAAGCCAGAGTAGGGAAACACTGCAGAGACAAAGAGGGCAGGCTCAACCATATAAGCCACTGTTGCAGGTCCCTACCCTGCTTTACTAAACCCGAGGCGGCTCCAAAGCCAGTCAAGTTGACCATTAAACTTACCTTCACAGGAAGGAGCTACTTGCCCTGCCACTATCTTTGAAGACTGTTCCTTTTAGGGTCTCAGAGGTGGAAGTACATGGCACACATCACCCAGCAATTTCAATGACCCCAAGTTCCCATCTCGGACTATTCTCCTGACCTCTCCATCAGTGTGCTTCTCCTTCTCTGCTTTCCTTCACAGCCTGTAGTTAGTTGGAGATTGGACTGGGATCCATTCTAGCTGTTTAGGCTGAAAATTCTTCCCTCAACAGAACAGAAAAGAAAACTCTGGGTGATGTAATTGCAAGGGGGTTACAAACATACTTGTTTATATGTATTTCTTTTTTGGTATCTTTTAAAAATTCCCCTAAGGTGAAGATCATTTCTTAATCCTTTCACAAAACCTTGATAATGTAAATTGTGCTGCTGCTCCCCATTTCATAGGTTTGTGTGAAGTGGAACATTCTTTGTTACATGGTAAGTAGACTAGACTGAACAACCTTCTAAGATACTTTCACTTTGTCTTTGTTTCCAGAGATTAGTGTCACTGGAATGAGCATTTAGAAATGACCCAGTCTCACCCTCATTTCCTGGATGGAGCAAAATACCCATACTAAACAGAATTACTTTTTTTTTTTTTGCTTTTGAGACAGGGTCTCGCTTTGTAGTTCAGGCTGGCCCTGAGCTCGCTATGGTGCCCAGGCAAGCCGCTGCAAACTCAGCAATCCTCCTGTCTCTGCCTCCCGAGTGCTGGGATTACAGGCGTGAGCCACCACATCCGGCATTCAGAATTACTTTTTAGTAGGGAGAAAACATCTCAGTGATTTTGTAGCTATGTTCTGTTTGTTTTTTTAAAATTTCCAACTCATTTAAAATCTAAGCAGGTATTAAAATAGGATTTTTTATGAAAGATATCTTCCATATCAAAATTTTGGTAGAACTTACTAATAGTTCCTGATATACTTTCTATGGATTGTTCTGGAGAACAGAATAAGAGCAAGACAAAATGGTCTGTTTTCTTCTGTATCTACTGAAGATGCAAGAAAAGATTAAGAGTGACTGGATATTTTGCTCTCTAAGAAAGGATGCTGGTACTTCTCAGTGGGTTGTCTAGGAAATTTTGTATGAAATAGTGATATGCACGAGAAGCTACAGTGATCCTCTAGCTCTTCTTTAATAGCTGTGGACCTAAGGTCTTCCTTTTGTTCAGCTTTGCCTCTACATAAGGAGGTCTTGCTTATAGTATGTCTTTTGAATGTCTTACTGGAAAGATGATACGCGACTTCAGATTTTTCTAGGGGAGTAAACCTCTATCAGAGAGTGTCCTTAGAAAAAATGATGGTTCCTTTTATTTAGGTAATAGCTGAAGTATTGTCCTGCTGAAAACCTGTATTTTTCTCAAACTATTCTCACATAGCTATGGAATGATTGCCATCACCTAAAGTGAACTTTAATCATGTATCTTGGAGGGATGATTATGTTCTTCATTCTCAGAGTCATAAGAATAAGCAAGATCTTATTTTAGGAGACACATGAAATTTCTGGGATATTCCATCTCAACCACCAAGAGAGAACTTGTCCTATATATTCCATGGCTAATTATGGCAATGCATCTTAGAATTCCACGAGGAAAAATAAAAATAAAATAAAATTAGTTCCTAGATGCTTCCTGCAGTGGTATTTCATATTAAGGTACTCAAAAAGTCTTCCTGTAGGAGTAAATTATATAGAGAATGTGGGTATATTAACTACAGACATTTTGTATCAGTCAAGACTTTTTGGCTGGAATTGATAGAAACTGTACTCCGAATTTAAGTTATGAATCTATTAGTTCACTTGATGGTAAGTAAACATTTTAGGTAGCATTAATGACTATTGTGTAGGAAAATCACATCCTCATACATTGCTAATAAAAACATAAAATGGCAGAGCTATCCTGGAAAATAGCTTGGCAGTTTCTCACAAAGCTAAACATATCTTTGCTGTGTGACCTAACTTCTCTTAGTTGTTTATCCAAGTGAAGTGAAAAACCCACAAATGCATGCGTTTATTACAGCTTTATTCATAATTGTCCCTAACGGGGAACAAACCAAATGTTTGTCAATAAAAGAATAGATGTTAAGGGCCGAAGATTTAGCTCAGTGGTGCCAGTGCCTGCCTTGCCAGCGCAAGGTCCTGAGTTCGATCTCTGGTAACCACATACAACAATGGGTGTGGTGACTCATGCCCACCAGCAATCACTACCACACACCACAGTGCCGGGCTTGGTGGCTCACACCTGTAATTCCAGCACTCGGGAGGCAGAGGCAGGAGGATTGCTGAGTTCGAGGCTTGCCTGGGCTACATAGTGAGCTCAGGGCCAGCCTGGACTACAAAGTGAGACCCTGTCTCAAAAAAAAAAAAAAAAAGAATAAATGTTAAAATCTGGAATATCTATGTGATGGAATATTATATAATGGAAGAAAGGAATGAATTACTGATGCATGCAGATATGTAGTTCTCAAGTGTCTTATGCAAAGTGAAAGAAATAAGACTCAGAATTCCATATACTGTGTGATACTAGTTTTTGCTGTGTGAACTCATGTTTTTGCAAAGGGCAAACCCAAGAGACAGAAACAAATCAGTGGGTGACAGGGCCTAGGAAGAGCTCAATTACAGGAGACAGAGGTGGCTTTTGCGTGGGATGATAGAACTATTCTATATGCAGATAGTGATGGTGGATACACAACTCCTTACACTTGCCAAGTCTTAGAAGTCCATTACACACATATGGACATGTGCTACCACTCCAGGGATGGCAGTGTATCCACTGTGTACTGTTATCCATATAATTATTATATGATCCATATAATTTTAGGTGGTGTTATGCTCTCCTAATGCACACAATTTCCTCCATACCAGGAGGAAATAACAAGTGCCTGAATCCTAGGCACATCGGATAAACAGTTCAGCATTATTGCCTCAGAGGAAAGAAGACATATCTTGTCCCTGGTATGTTCACAAAAAATCAAGAAATAACTCCTTTGGATAGTCTGGGGAAATTATGAAATCTCTCATCATTTTACCAATCTCTTTGACCAAACTGATCAAGTGGTATTTTTTTTTTTTTGAGACAGGGTCTTGCTTTGTAGTTCAGGCTGGCTCTGAACTCACTATGTAGCCCAGGCAAGTCTGGAACTCAGCAATCCTCCTGTCTCTGTCTTCTGAGTGCTGGGATTACAGGCATGAGCCACCACGCCTGGTGAACGAGTGGTATTTTTGGGAATCACACATTCATCCCTGTGGCAGTGGGATGGGCTATAGTGATGTGTCACATGAAACTGAGAGTGGGCCTTGTAGTCAGATGATAAGCAATTTTCCTTGTCATGTGTAGGGACAAAGCAAAGACTTCCTTTCCATTCTCCATAGGATTGCAGAAGCCAGCTGACAGTAGATTAATTGGAGAACAAGGCATGTGTACTTGTTATCGTTCATGCATGTGGGAGTCACACAAAGCATGACTATCAAAGGAAGTGTCAGATGATTAAAAGTTAAATAATTCCTTCACGGCGGGGAGGGAATGGGGACCATGGGCAGCTTTAATGCTAGGAAATGATATTTACAAGTGATAAATGAACTCACAGAACAGATAATCACCAGGAACACAGTTGCTCTTGATTTCACATGTTAACGGAATTGAGGGACAGAACTTAATGGTGAATGAAGGTTGTCTTATTTTGTATACAGTCTCCAGATAATTTCTCTGAGCCCTTCTTGGAGGAACAGACACACAATCTGTCTGCCCTCAGTGAGGACTTCCAGTCCCTTTGGTGGTCATTCTTTCCTGGTAGTTTGACATGCTTCCCAGATAGGAGACTGTAGAAAGTTATATTAGTTTTGGAAGAAGTTTCTTCAGTTAGATAAGGGAACTTCAGAGAGATCTGCTGTCTTTAATTGGTGAAAGAAAGAAGGAAAGGGGAGAGAGAGAGAGCTTGATTCTAATGCGGTATCTAAATCCTACCAGTTTTCTTTAATTACAGGTATTTCAGCACTTGAAACCATTGACGTTGGATATTCTTTTCTGAGTCCAACGTTGTAACATAAGATTCGCACAGGTTTGGAGGATTGAGTGATGCCTTGGGGGCCCATTTTGCCTACCACAAGAAGACTCTAGGGTTCTCTGCCTAAACAGATTGAGTCCCTGCGTCCTGCCTTCTGAGTGCAGACAGCTGTCGAGGACGCCATTGGGGACTCCAGGGTGCCCAAGGGCCACTGCCAGTCCATGGCGGTGACAGGAGACTTCCCACAGTGCTCTAGGGTGGTGTCCTGTGGGCCGGATGGAAGGGAGAAGGCAAGCAGTCTGGCTTGCAAAGCTTCTATTTATCCTTTTCCCCTGAGGCTCCCTACATCAGGAGCAAGGCGCCTACACCAATAAAAGGAAAAGGTTGTTGCATTTCAATTTTCTGGTTAAAAGAAGGTTAATTGATATTTAAACCTAAATTATACAAGCTCTTTGATATTTCTAAGGAATTAAAATCACAGACATTTCAGTCATTTTGCTATATTTTATATCGCTTTGTGGGTTAGCTTTAATTATTTCTCAAATGAAATGGGGAAATACACTAAACAAACTTTTCAGTCTCACTGGAAATTTTCTTCTTTATGCCTGCAACCTCAGAGACACAACACTGCGTTAACTTTTAATTTCACTTAATCGCCCAAATGGAGGAGTTACGGGAAACAAAGGCCACGCCATGCTTACCTTGTTGTCCTGAAGACCTTGTAGGCTTACTCTGATGTTCTGGAATATTGGCAGAGTAAGGTGAACATATCTGCAGTCAACTGGTATCTTCATTGTTTTCCATCACTGAGACATGATACCCGGCCTCTGCATTTTAAAGGAGAAGTTTATTGTGGATCAAGGTTAAGTTGATGATCAGCCAGGTGGAACTCAGAAAGGGCGTGATAGATGGGGCTGATGGAGGGAAGCTGCTCGGGTCAGGGTGGCCCTGAAGCAGATAGGGAAGGGCAGAACCAGGAGCGAAACACATATATCCTTCTAGACCACATCCCCTGTGACTCATGCCCTTCACTCATGCTCCATCATTTACCAGTGCACCAGCATGAACTCAACAGCGGAGCAATCCATGGATGGGTGAGGCGCTCCATAACCCGGCCACCTTCCAAACACACGAGACTGCGAGGGGGACATTTGAGATCTAAATCGTAAGTCAGTGTTCTGAGCTGCAAAGTCTCGTATCCAGCCTCAGTGACTCTGAATCTCGTCAGCTTGAAGAGCCACATAATTAATCTCTTACATGACAAGTGTTCAATTAATGCAAGCATAAAATAAGCTGATTTAGATGTTAAATGACAGGAAGAAGACGGGACTTCACACCATCTCTAGAGGCTCAGGATCTTCTAATCTTACGATTCCAAGGCTTTGGCACTTTGTCGCTCTGAAAATTACTCAACGTTTGTGTGGTGGTCTCTCCTCTTGAATCCTTGAGGCTGTGTATCTGGGCTCCTTGAAGCTGTGCCGGGTTTATTTTGTTAGTGTGGTCCTTTCTCCTTATTTCTTGTGACTGGCTAAGAGTTCCTAGAGCAAAACCATAACTTTCTGACCCTATTCCAGATGCTCACACTGCCAGTGAAATGCTTATTCCTTGTGCTTCCTTTTTCCTGGGAAGTTTAAAATAAAGCCCTTTAGCGCTGTCGTCTCAGGGTGCTCCTGGGAGTGAAACTGAAGTGGATCTCTTGCAGTACCTGCAAGGCCAGTCATTGGTTAATTCATTGAAAAAAATATTTAAAGCAAAGGTTCATAAAAATGATTCATATATGCCTTAAACACTTTTATTTTAACTTAAGAAGTATAAACTGGCATTCATTTGGCCATCTTGATATAAAGCTAAGGCTTTTCTCTCACTCTCGGTCCTTTAATTGGCATTATATGTTGTCTTCTTAATAGATCCTCTCTTAATGCATCCCCTAAGATTTCCAACTTGAGTTTCTGTATTTTGAAGCGTGAATTAAAGTCACTTTCGAAGCAATCTGGTTGAATAAGAGTCCTCAGTTGTTGCTCTTTTTCTCCAATCATTCAGTTTTTTCAGCCATGCTTAATTCAACAACTCATTCTCATTGGCTCACTTTCATCCAGCCATGCTGAAGCAGTCAACGTATTTTCCCATTCAAACACTTGTTTTCTTCATGCAGTTGTATTTTGTCATCTTATTTGCATGAGGTTTATTTACTTCCGGAATTATAATAACAACAATAACTTGAATGGATTTGCTAATAAGTGCAGCTGATTCTTGGTGAGCATAGGTGTTCTTAGGCAGAATAATAATACCTGAGCTTACTAGACAGAAGCCTTTGACTAGCAGAAGGGACATCAGAAGTGTCCAGCATTGGCTTTTGGACAAACTGTGAGTGTCCTCTGCAGCTTAACTGTCTTCCTTCATTAAGTGCTCATATTTCTACCCAGGGGAAGTCTGGAAATGCTGGAGAATTTAGCACACCAAGGTAGAGAACTCAAGCAATGAGATTCACCAAGGACGTGTGAGGATGAGTAAACGCTCCACTTTTGTTGTGCGTCATGAGATGGTTCTGAAACAGATTCTGGTCATTTACCCCACTTCACAAAGTCACCTACGCATTTGTAGCCCCATAGTAACTTTCTTTCCTTCTTGTTCCCCTTCCTCTGCTTATATATCTTCCTACTTTCTCCTTCCAAATGAACAACTTGCACCAAAATCCTTGACCTTAGGTCTTCTTTGGAGGGAACCTGAACTAATACGAGTACTGGTCAGTAGTTTATATAGAGAAAACAGAGAGAATCCATCTAGTGAATGAAATATAGAATTATGGGAAATCTTCCATTGCTTTAGGAAATTAAACTTGGTTCCTCCCTCTTGAGACTGTTAAGCAATTTCTATTGCTATATTTACATAATGGTCCCTCTCTGCAACATACTTTTGGCTGTCCTCTTTGAGGGCCTAAGAAGACATGTCTTAAGGACTGTGTTATAGTCTGGCTAGGACAAGAGCTAGACCGGTGTCCTGCCTTCATCATCCTGCTTTAGTTTCTCTATCATCAGCTCTCCATTTTTTATTTTTTTTTCCTTTTTGAGACAGGATCTCACTTTGTAGTTCAGGCTGGCTCTGAGCTCACTATGTAGTCCAGGCAAGCCTCAAACTCAGCAATCCTCCTGCCTCTGCCTCCCGAGTGCTGGGATTACAGGCATAAACCACCACGCCCGGCACTGTGGTATGCGGTATTGATTGCTGGTGGGCGTGAGTCACCACGCCCAGCGTTGTATGTGGTTACCAGGGATCGAACTCAGGACCTTGCGCTTGCGGGGGCAGGCGCTGGAACCACTGAGCTAACCCTCTGGCCCAGCTCTCCATTTGCCTTGTACTTACAAACTGGACATTCTGGTTCTTCAGTGCCTTCTGAGTCACAATTTCTGTTTCTTATCCTGATTTCTGACTCTGTTTTACTTTGACCTCCAATTTGCCCATGGCTGTAGGCCCCTGCTGCAGGAGTCCACCACGCAGCTGATACCCCTGTCTTGGACTGAAGGAAAAAGGTAAAAGAAAGAGTTAATAGACTTTGTACAGACAAACTCTGTGCTAAACAAGCTAGGAAAACAGACCCTGAACTGAGTCTTATGGCAACAAACCTTGATGTAGATAATTCTTGGCACTGGACATACCAGTTTTAGTCTTCCTGGGAGAAGCTGGCCCCCTCCCCAGGAATACAGGCCCAAAGAACACAGCCTTCAGATCATTAGGGAGAATGGAAACAGAGTTTGTTATTATCAAGGACACTAGGAAATTTTCAAAATAATATGTCCAGCCCTGGCTTCTGGTCAAAGCTGTGACTGTACACATCCAGTTACAAGGACTGCGTCTGCCTTTGGGTTGGTGTTGCTTTTGTCTGCAGTAAGGATAATAGGAGGTGAAGAAGATTAAGTTCATCCCAACCCAATAAGAGACTGTTCTGATCTTCTGCTGTCCACCAGCGGTAGTGCTGTTCCCATGCTGTTTTTCCAGTGATGACATGCTGAATGGTAAAGGTGGAACTTCTTCTTCTTATTATTCATACTTTCTAATCGTTTTTAAGATTCTGCTCAGTGGTAGTGCTGTTCCTGTGCTGTGTTTTTTTCTGTGATGACACGTTAAGTGAAGAAGTAAAACCACCTTTTCTGCCTTTGTACTTTTTTTCCTAATTCTTAAATATAAATATTTCTTAAGTGTCCTTGGGTATATAGTGGTTTTATTCACAGATCGAGCCAATAAAAGTTATTAAAAGTACACCACAGTCAACAAATTGCTCCAAATTGACTTACGCTGAGAAACTTCCAGTCCTACTTTTCCCTCACTCTCTCCGCCCCCCCCATCTGTCTTCATAGCTAGACTATGGTCAGGGACCTCAAACCCGTCTCTTACAGGGGGCTCCTGGTGTCATTTCTCATGTGTGCTTTTATGAATATTTTCTAATAAAACACACCTTCATACCATTCAGAGCCATCTAAATGTTCTTCTTCAAAGTTACAAAGTATTGGATTAATACTGTTTTCTGAATTGGGGGGGGGGGGAACTGTTGTACTCACCCTTCCCATTCTTGAGAATAAGTATTTGGATTGTGAAGTGACTGAACTGAACCACACTCCATTCTCTCTTATTAATGGGAAATTGGCCATAAATTGCCGAGACGTGACTCGCTCATTTCCTAACACAGCTGCAAATGATTTAAGATGGGATCACTTTGGATTTCTAAGAATAAAAAGAGAAAACACTGAAGAACTGATACTTTTTCAGTTAGGAGCCGGTGTTGCTCCTACAGAGAACAATGTTTTGAAGAGACAACCCATTGACACAGCGCCACCTTCAGCCAAGGCTGCTTCTTTGAAGTGCGTGTCTTTTATTTTTATGGTGTAGTGGATTTGGCTGCAAGCTTTGAGAAAGTAACCATTAAATATTTTATTTTTTCATTAAAAACTAATCTAAGATGCATATGTACTTAGTAAATGCTCTTAATTAAAAATAATTCCCAACATCTTATTATAATTTTGAAAGTATATTACATTTTACAAAGTGTTTTTACTCGTCTAACTTAATCCTTACAGATCTTAAAGAAGTACATATTAGCATCCCTGTTTTACAGATGAGTATATCAAATAGATTTATTGATGTAGTCAAGAAGATGGTACATAAAACAGACATTTGAGCCTAGAACTTCTGAAACCACATATAATATCTCCGTAAATAGGTACCTTCTGTCTTTTCCAAATCCCTTTCTACTAAGACCAGCCCTTCTTGGGGAAACTACGTTTTATGATTTAAGATGAAAGTTAGAGGGACTGCTAAGAACTGTACCCTGTCAACCCTTTTATAGAATTCATAATCTGTAAAAGAGAAAAGAAGCTTATTTAGCAGTTTTCTCCCAGTATAAACGAGGGAAGCTGATCTGCCTCAAAGGTCTTCTGTCACCTTTCTGGTCTCGTGAGAAAGGCCGGGCAGTTTCTGAGAACGGAGTAGACATAGGAGGATGACAAGCTGTACGAGACAGTGAAAGAGGATTCTTATGGGTTGGAAATGACTGGGGCCAGTTGCTGAGGCCTAAGTGCCCATGTCCTGCACATTTTTAGGGTGCCATTATCGCCATTCTTCCCCCTAAGTCCTTGAGGTTCAGGTTACTTGCATTCAAAAAGAACCACAGATTTTTTTTTCTAGTGCATGAGCTTATTTGAGAAATGCCAAGAATTACATGATGCAGTTATTGTAATGTCTATTTTGCAGTTGAAGTAACAGGCTATGTTCATTGGAGACTAATTCCAGGGATAAAACTAGTAGGTGACCAGGCTGAGAGCAGATTCCCTTTTTTTAAAAATTGAATTCTTTATTGGCACATTGTATATATACAATTGGGGAATTTGTACTGGTATATGACATGAGTTAATTCTCATTTTTACTCATATTTCTACCCATCCCCTCTTTTTAAAAGAAAGGTCAGTTTGTTGCTTTCTCACCATACAGTTTCTCTACTACTGAAAAACAGAAAAGGTGAAACAAGACAGACTGGAGGAGTTGTTATCAACCACTTGATCAGATATAATTTTTTAATTTCTTTGGAAATCAAAACCATGTAGTGTCAACTCAGATGTCCTCACTGTAAGGCTAAAGACAACTTCTTCCACTTGTTTTTATCCTCAAGAAAATTCTAGTTAGTTTCATCAGTGATTGAACACTGGTGTCACCTAAGAACAAGCACAATCTTGGAGATTTAAGGGACGTGTAACACTGAACATTCCAAACCTTTTTTATTCTTTCTCTTCTGTTCCTTTTCTGTCAGGGTGGTGCCCCGCTGTAACCCAGATGGGGCTGCCATCTCCCACCCACTGGGTATTGGCTGCTGTCTCACACCTGCCCCCTTCACCTGAGAGACTTGCTTCAGGCTTCCACGAGCTGTACCAATAGGAAGTGTCTATTGATTCTGCCCTTCTCTTGGTGAGGATTTCAGTTAAGACAACTCATCCTGGTGCTAGGCATATTTTACAGCTTCTTGCAGGAGCAGGCTGAAAGTGGACTTCACCTGAAACTGTGCACCGTCTTCTCTCTTTCTCTGCCTTTCTAATTCTGATGGGTGCCTCCTGAGAGCACTCCTTATTTGCCAGGATCACTCACCCTGGGCTCTGCTGACAGGGAAGAAAACCTAACATATCTGTTCAGAGTTTTTGTTTTCTTATTTACCTCCTCACATTTATATCATGTCTGCCCTTACTATGGGCTCTGGTAGGCACCTGAGCACACACCTGCCAACTGTGTTGGTAAACTGGTACTTTAAGGGTCTTGTGCCAAACCTGTAGAATCTAGGTTGCATACTGCTATTCCTCTGGGGAAGCAAGGATGTCTGAAGAGTAAAGGATGCTCGGTATTTCCTAAAATAGCATAGTAGCAACTGTACTAATTTTATATAAGGACAAAAAAATGCCTGGGGATGTGAAGATTTTTAAAATATTTTCCCTTTAAAACTTATTTTTAAAAAGCCTACAAAAGAAAAACTTAGGAAAAATGTGCAGTGTCATGATTTTCACTTAGCAAATGCAGTGGCCAGAGAATAAATACCAGGTACCCCTCTCTGATATCAGTGCATCTGACTGAATACCTGACCATAAAGGGGCAGAGGGCGGTGGTGTGTCCTATCCATGACCTCCAGTACAGGCTTAGGAATAAATGCCAAGATGTGTCCTTCAGTACGTATGCAAATAATAAACTAGAAAATCATGCCAAAATTGGTAGTTTATGTAGGAGGTGGGAATCACCAGGTAAGTAGGGAGAACAGAGCCAATCACAGGGTTAGCAGGGAGAAAGAGCTAGAAAGAACAGGGTGTTTGGTGATATCTTTTATGTATTTCCAAAACATTTGGTGGGTAACTGTGGCCAAAGGGAATATATTTTTTTATGGTGTATATATGTTGTAGAATGAGTAAAGGTGCTTAACTTTTTACAGTTCTATGAAATGTGTTTATCTATCTTCTTATCTTACATTTGAGTGAAACAGACTTGATGTGAGGTGACTTCTCTTCCATCTCACACCTTGCAAGGACTGGAAAAATAGGCTCAGACTTGACTGTTTGAATGTAAGACATCACTCGCTATATTGCCTCTCCTGCCAGCTCCCTTCTCTGATGTATACTTTGTTATGTTTCTCTGCAGTTGTATTCTCTCTTGTAAAGAGGTAGAAATCTCAATCATGTCCTGTCACCAATACTGTACAGCTAATTTTATACCTAGTTTTTTTTTTTTTTCTAACTGCAGTGGTTAGCTTAATGTTACATCTTCGTGTCCCTATCATGTCTGTCCTTTCTATTGGCTCTGGCTCTGGCAGAACATCTGTTATCCTGTGTATAACATAAAATTGAATATCTTCTTCTTTGTTCTCAATTTCTTCTAAAAACCTAATATCAATTCTAGCTATGATGCGGCAGGAATTAATGAATATATCCAGGGCAGGTGACTGAATATCAATCATGATTTGGTAGATTTTTAAAATTCAGCTTCCATGTTTCTCCACCAAGAAAACAGACATTTCTTATGTGCATTCTCTCTCTCTCTCTCTCTCTCTCTCTCTCTTTCCCCCCCCCCTTTCTCTCTGAAACATGGATTGAACACAGGATCTTGCACTTGCCAGGCAGGTAGCAACATCACTGGGCTATATATCCTCAGCCCAAGTGCATTTTCATTTGACTTTCCCTCTTTCTCTTCTTCAAGGTGCTTGTCCTCCAGGCTTACTCAGATCTAAGAGGAAATCACACTAACAGCACCCATCCCTGCGACTCCTGACCTCTGCCTATTGTCTTCAGCCTTCACCAGCTGCTCCTATTATTGCTCATTGCAGTAAACAAAGTAAAGACCATGTCCTAGAAAAATAACTTCAGTTCCTTCACATTCTACTGGGTTCCGCACATTGTCTCTTTGGACTCCTAAAACATATATGAGCATTTATTTACACATCATCCACTTCCATCCATATATATATAGTAAATTCTTTTAGACTAGGACAACTTCCACGAACATCGCCATAGGCAGATCTACCCGCTGTGTAGATGAGAAACTGAAGGCCAGAGGTGTGACTTTGTCTGTCGTTACACGATTACATGATGGAAGACCTGGGACCGGAACTCATTGTTGCCATTGAACTTTCTTCCCGTAGCTCGACTGTCACTCAGAAATCCAGATCAATCCATGGTGTGTGCCACGAGGTGTTTCCTATCATCTGTGTTGGGATGGAACTTACTTTAGGGTGGCTTCCCCATGGGCAAATCCTGCTCCCAGGGGAAAACACTGAAGTTCTAGGAAAACCATTGGCCAATCTCTGGCTTTAGCTCTGCTTAGGAGACAAGAGCTTCAATCACCAAAGTGGCTGCAGTAGCCCAAGGGAAGACCTCTGAAGAAAGCTGAGGAATGGGTTACTCATTAAAGGGTGTGGAATGCCAAACCATGGGTACACTGAGCCTTCTGGGCATCTGAGACGACCTGGCTAGAAGTGCAGCAGTGTGCACTACTGAACAGAAGGTCATGGCTCAGTGCAACCTCTTTGCCACCACCTAGAACACATCTGTGACTATGTCACACACCAGTTTCTCACATATGTACAGCTGCCACCTTCATCCTCCATGTTTCAGTGTCCTTCTGCACTTGTCCTACCTCAGGCAGGTCCTATCCTCACCCCTCCCTATTGCCCTACTTTAGATAGTGTAGTATGCTTCTCACTCTCTGAACTTCTCTAAAGTTTGAGATCTTGTCCAATATAAGCTCTAGAAAGCCTGAGATTTCATTTTTATTTTCATCATTTTAATTTGAATTCTAAAAGAATGTGGGACATAGTGACTGTTTATACACACACACACACACACACACACACATTTATTTAAATAGTAATGCTTGGAGGGATGAAAAGACAATCATGAAGCTTCTGTTGAGAAATGTGGAATTGCAAAGCCTTGATGGTACATAGCATGACTCAGAGTTTTTTGTTATTCCTTCCTCCTGATTATGCAGAGGGGCATGTGTAAAAGATTGTATTAAAGTTCAATCTATGGTCTTTCAAATTATTGTAGATAACATTAATCTTAATGGATGTATTTTACAGTGGTGTCATGCTTTCAGAATATTTTTGAAGAAATTATGATATTGAAGGGAGCCTTTTAGTTCTTTGATACATTATGTCTCTCAATGGTATATAATAGCTTCTATTTTTTCTTTTCCCAGAAGATGTGTGCATTTCATTATGTCATTATGTGATATATGTTTGGCATGAAAAGCACTTTCCTATTTTTTTTTTTTTGGCATGGGACATATGTACTGGAGCATTTTAGTGAGTTAGTGTC
>PVIC010027085.1:8137-24195 GCA_004025085.1 Thryonomys swinderianus
CAAGTTAATTCTCATTTTTACCCATATCCCTACCCACTCCCCCCTCCTCCCCCCTTTGTACATGCTCTTTTATTTTCTTTCTGTATCATATTTATTCCTTCCCCTCATCACATTCCCACACCAAGTTTCCTATAGAAATATTCCACTCTATGAAAGCTGTCCTACTTTCTAGAACTCATTTGCATCTACAGGTGTTCATTAATGATTATTTGTTAGTTGACCTCTTTAACTTTCAGACTAGATGGATGACACAAAGTTTGATTGACTTTTGAAGGACTGACTCCTCTAGCAATGGTAGCAGCTTCCCCTCCTTACCCTGAGATATATATATATATTTTTTTTTTGAGACAGGGTCTCGCTTTGTAGTTCAGGCTGGCCCTGAGCTCACTATGTAGCCCAGGCAAGCCTCGAACTCAGCAATCCTCCTGTCTCTGCCTCCCAAGTGCTGGGATTACAGGCGTTAGCCACCACGCCCGGCCCCTGAGATATATTTTCCTTACTGATTTCACTGAACCAGTGAAGAAGAGGCTACTGAGTGCTTTATGCATTGTGAGTTATGAGCACAGAATCTCATGGTCTCATGACAATTTCAGTACATGTGTATTATGTTATAAAGGGCCATGCATTGGTCATCATATCACAAAGAGCCAGTCTATACTGGTTGCCACCATGCTCTATTTAAAATTTTCAAGATGATAGGCATTTCTACAAAAATGCATTTAAGACTAGTGGAGGACACAGAAACTTAAATATTACATGATCTGTCTAATATAAGAATCCCAAAGTGTAATATTTTAAAGAGCAAAATAATAGATAATAGAAAACAGGGAAGTAGACATTTTGTAAATGAGAAGAGGATTAGGAGATGGGGGAAAATGAAATGGATTAAGTTGCACCAACTCCTCATGATGGTGTTTATTATGTATCACAAACATATACTAAATAACACCAGTGGAAAAGGGAATTATTCTCAGAAATGCAAGGGAAAGGAGATATTTAGTACAAAAAATAAGCTCACATTACTGATTTTCATGCTCCAAGAAGTCTTTGACAACAATGTTTTCTGGATTTCCTCTGGCAGGATTACCTAATCACAGCTGGTCTCCTCAGAGGTTGGGGATGTGATGTTTCAGTCAATATTTCACACCTGAAAATAGACAACATACATCTGTCTTGTGAAAATAGCTTCAGACAATGAGATGTGATATGCCTCTTGAGAAAAGAGCACACCACCTACAGACTTATCAAAGCCATTGAACTTGAGTCCAACTAGACCTCTGGATCCAGACATCAGTGAGAGGGAATAAAAGGACAAAAGTGAGCAAGGAGGTATTCATCAATAAGAAAGAGTAAAAGCCAAGTATTGAGAAATTTTACTGGCTGAATGGCTTTCATTTTTCAACAGATAAATTATAAGAAAAGAAACAGATTCAAAGTGATTTAAGTTTTTCAAATGAGCAAGACTAGACTCCAGTGTCTAGGACAAGCCACTGTGACACAAACGATGGTGAAGAAGCAAAAATGATGAGTGTAGAAGTCAATGTAGTGGCTACTCCAGGGGCTGTAAATAAAACAGGACCCCTGTGGGACTTTTACACTTGATCTTAGCCAAAAGGCAGAGAAGCGATCATGTGGGACTTTTAGAATGAGTGTCAGAGCATTGTTTCTTGATGGAATGGAGGTTAAAGAGTATTTATCTCATAAAAATTCATTAAGATATGCCCTAGTTCTGTGGATTGATTCATATCTGTGTTTTACTTCACTCTAAAGATTGAAAAAAGAAAAAAGAAAACCTAGACTGCCTGGTGCTTTCAATGCAGCCCTATGTGGCTTGAAGCTGGCCTGCTCCTTAGAGTTCTGTTGAATGATGGGCTTTTATAGACTATCAGTATTACTCAAGGCCATTCTGTGACTGTGATCAATAAAGACAAAAGCAAGAGCACCCTGTAGTCTAATGTGCCTACAGGAGACAAAAATATGAGTAGTGTAAAGTGCTTGTTGCTTCTACCAATAGTCTTTAGATTTATCAGTCCATTTGCAGTAAAATAAGATTTAATATGCTTGATAATAGAATTGTCCCCTTTTCTTAAGAGCATCCACTCTAAAATGAAATTCTACTTTTTTTTTTTTTTTTTGCGGTACCAGGGATCAAACTTGGCCCCTTGTGCATCCAAGGTTGGCTCAGTACCACTTGAGCTAAATCCCCAGCCCAAAATTCTTCTCCTTTTAACACTTGCTCAAATCACCTAGCACAAGATGACATCCTAAAATAAGTCCTTTCTCATAAGGAGACACTCAATGATGTGTAGTCTTCCTTCTGCTAAGCACCATGAGCCCAACACGCTCAACCATAAGTGTGATCCTTGTGGTCCTGAGCTGGAGGTCTTTGACAAGTTTAAAAAACAAACAAATGAAATAAAGAAAAAGAAAGACATAAGCAAACAAACAAAGAGGAAAAAACCAAAAAGTTTAGAGGCCAGCAGACAGTGTCTGTCTGGGAAAGAATATCTCAAGCATCCACAAACCTCTTCAAGTCAACATACATATTTATTGTGATTGAGGCCACAGCATTTCTTTTTGCTGATTCGTTGGGGAAATGGAAAAATACACTGAAGCTGAGTGTAAATTGGAAAACATGCTGAAAACATCTGGATTTTGGCTCCAGAAATAGCTGGCTTCTTTGTTAGTTTTGCTATGGGATTTTTTTTTTTTTCTGTAAAGAGACAGGACACCTAGGCCTTTTCTCCAGGAAACAGCTTTATTCATCCTGGGACTGACGGAATGGATTTACATCCAAGGTAAAAATAAATTATAATTGTATATAAGCGTGCAACTATGCCATGTTTAGCAGTAGGTGACTGCTAAACATGGCATAGTTGCACGCTTGTATACAATTTTTGCATCTTTGTCTCCCATATATGGGCATATGCTAACACTTAACCGTGTGGTTGGGTATACATTAACATTTTACATTCTGCTTGGGTATGATTTATATAACAGAGTTATATCAGAGCTACATATGTGTACACAGAGGCTGAAAGTGTTACATGGTAAGAAGTTCCTGCCCCACATTTCCCCTTTGATGTTCAGACCTTATTTTATTTTGGGTCAGAGAACATCATCCTGGTGCAAAGGTTTATATTTCCATAACATCATTACATATGTAGCCATTTTTCTTGCAAGCATTGTCTCAGCAAGGCTGGAATCAGAAAATATTGAGAGAGGAAACCATCCCTCTGTATGGAATTGGGCAACTATGGGTTAACTTGGTAAAGTATACCTGAGTAACCATGGCAACTTCTGTAATCTGTCACCAAAGGAGTGTAATGAAGTCAGAAAGTCCTGCCAGAACTCTGCCTGCTTGCTCGCTCACTGCTCTGCTTTGTATAAATCCTGCTTGCTATATTCTCAAGGAAACTCCAATGAAATTAAACTTTATTGATGTAAAAAGGGGTCTATAAAGAAGAGAAAACTACTTGGTGCTCTCAAGGTGATTTGAATCCCTTGCTGAGCTGTCGGCTAATAAAGCTGCTTTGCTCATGTCTCTGTTAGAATGTTCTATCTAGGGTCCTCATAGTTTCCTGCTGCAGTATAACCAATGGAGTCAGGTAAGGCAAGATCAAACAGGTTATCAAAATCAAGAGTGTAATATGTGTGGAGGTTCTGAATTCCCCAAGCATTAAAAAACATTCCCCAAACAATTTTCTAGGCTCCCCACATTCCACATCTGGGTTGCAACATGAGCAATTTTCCCCATTCTGTCTGTAATCTTCTTCCTCTCTGACCTTTCCTTAAACATTTATTTGTAAGTAGGAGTTGCCTAGGTTAAATTCTCCATAGATACCTTCTTCAGAAGCAACCAGGTAATCTAAGACCAAGTGATATTTTTGTTGTTGCTGTTATTGTTGTTGGTACCAGGGATCAAACTCAGAACCTTGTGCTTGTGAGGTAGGCATGATGCTACTGAACTAAATCCCTGCTCCTGACTAATACATGGCAGTGCCCATTTTGGTCTGTTGTTTGGCTAACAAGTTGAGAGTTTTAGCAGTTTTGTCAGTTATAATTTTCACAACTGCTTTCAGTCTAATTATGTGGTTTAGCATATAAATGCGACCAATTCTTTTCCCAGGTGGCAGGACTATAATAGTAAATTATGTGTTCAGGAGGGGATTTATCATGTTCCAGTTGCCAATTTCCAGGATATGTCATTTTCTATGGGTCTCCTGAACCCATACATTTGGATCCCCGGATGTTCTCCTCTGACAAGTGGGAGTAGAAAGAAATATGTGCAGATCATCCCTAATACACAAAACCTTGACCACTTTGGGGGAAGTACAGCCTATGTGGCTCTTCCATGTATCCAATACAGTCCATCTAGCATCTACCATTCAGTGTCTGTGTTGACATTGTCCCAGGCACCCCCTTACATGAGAAAAGTTGGACAAAGGAGGGTTTGCTTCAAAATAGTCAGGAAATCACTGCTATTGGGTCTTCTAGGCAGTTGTGTTGTAAGACCTTTGACCCAGATACATGAGGCTCTCTACAGAGATGTTAAACTTTCCTGCCTACTAGACAAGACAGTTTCTTCCAACAATTGAGGTCCTGAAAAACCAAACTCTTAAAGTAGAGCTGGGGTACCTTGTGGCAGTATATGGCAGTATAAAGTTCACAAAGATCTAACTCTCTAGCTTCCCTTCAACATTGATTCCCCATGTTGGTTCCCCTGGCTGTAGCCAAGACTCTGAAGATCTCTTCTTACTATATGGTCTAGAGACCCAAATACAGTTAAGAGCAAGGAACTGCAGTATATTACAGATAGTCACAAAAGGATGCAGTTCATCTGTGTCACCAGTAGACAGCATCCTCAGGCTTCTGCTGTGCTGGCCTCTGGAATGACTAGAGCAGGGTGTTGTCTTTCAGGGGTATAGCTTTGGTTATGGTCTGCTTCCTCCATATCATCACTTTACACAGCAAGGATGAGTTGGAGACACGTACCCAGTCATGAGCTATTGGCTTTATTCTGCTGTGATGAATCCAGGGAACTACTCATCAACCTTTACTGCATTGCGAATTGATAGGATAACAGTGACTAGGTCCCTCCAGAGGGATTTCAGGGGCTGGACATTCCATTCTTTTACCCACCCAGTATCCCCTGGTTTGAAAGAGTGAGCATCTGTCATCAAACTCACAGGCAATTGTTCTTTAATCCACTGGTGTAGAGTGGCTAAGGCTGTCTAATGCCTGCATCTTTTATATCAGAATAAGGTTCTCAGTCTCCTTCAAATCTCTCCTTATGCCCTTA
Source organism: Thryonomys swinderianus (assembly GCA_004025085.1). NCBI lineage: Eukaryota > Metazoa > Chordata > Mammalia > Rodentia > Thryonomyidae > Thryonomys > Thryonomys swinderianus. Next base: position 13,440 of record PVIC010027085.1, read on the forward strand.
TTAGCAACAATTAGTATCATAGCTATATAGAAATATTTACATATATATTTTTAGTTTTTAGACTTTTTTTTTGAGACAGAGTCTTGCTTTGTAGTTCAGGCTGGCCCTGAGCTCACTATGTAGCCCAAGCAAGCCTGGAACTCAGCAGTCCTCCTGCCTCTGCCTCCTGAGTGCTGGGATTACAGGCATGAGCCACCAAACCTGCCATTGTGGTATGTGGTACTGATTGCTGGTGGGTGTGAGTCACCACGCCTGGTATTGTTGGGTGGTGACTAGCGTTACATAAAACCATTGAGGTGGAGACCTCATGATTGGATTTTGGTGGCTCTCTAAAAGAGGGAGACCCCAAAAGACAAGCACACCAGTACACTCCCTGCCTCTCACCACACAATGCTCTACAATAAGCCCATCTCTATAGCTAGACCACTGAACCTCCGGAGCCTGTTTGAGTTAAATAAGCCTCTTTTCTTTAAAACTTACCTAGTCTAGCTAGGCATGGTGACATATGCCTGTGAGTCCAGCATGCTAGGAGGCTGGGGTGGATAGATCACAAGTCCTAACCTAGGCTGGGCAACTTATTAACTTAATAAGACCTTATCTCAAAAAAATTAAAAAGGGGCTGAGAATGTAGCTCAGTGGAAAGGCCCTAGGTTCAATCCTCAGTATAAAACTATATATTTATATAAATAAATACATAAAATTTAAAGATAAAACATACTCAGTCTATGGGGTTCTGTCATTAGCAACAAAAACAGGCAAGTAGGTTTAGTGTTTCTGTTTTAATATTTAGGGCTCTAATTCACTTTGGTTTTAATTTAGTACATGGTAAAAGAGATAGGTCTAGTTTTAGCCTTGGCAGGTTAAAGCCCAGTTTTTCCCACACCATTTGTTAAAGAGGCTATCTTGCCTCCATTGAGGATATTTAGATCCTTTGTCAAAGATGAGGTGATTTAGTGTATCTGAAGTTGTTTATGGATCTTCTAATCTATTCCACTGGTCCTTGGGTCTGCTACTTTGCCAGTACCACACAGTTTTTACCACAGTGGTTTTGTAGTACAATTTCATGTTGGGGATTGTGATACCCTCCTGCCATGTCCTTGTTACCTAGAATTGCTTTTGCTATTCTATTTTTTGTGAATTTTTAAATTATTTTCTCTAGATCTGTGAAATATGTTGTTGGGATTTTAAAATGGATTGCACTGAATCTATAAAGGAGTTGAGGGAATATTATTCTGCCATAAAGAATGGTAAGTTTGAGTCACTCATACTCAAATGGATGTACCTTGAGGACATACTCATAAGTGAAATAAATAGGTCACAGATGTGTGAATTCCAAATCTTTTCTCTGGTATGAGAAAATGAAAATGTAAATAAGTCCTAGAATGTATGATAGACACTATGAAATAGAAAATATCCTAAGGGAAATGGGGTAAGTAATGTGGAGAAAGAAAAAAAAAACTGTGATAATAAAAAAGGGGGGAACAAAGTCATGTATAAAGGGGGCAGAGGGTTATAGGATGGGTGGGGAATGGGAAAAATGAGAATTAAGTTGTGTCATATATGGGTACAATTCTCAATGTTGAGCATCATCCTGATATGTATAGAAAATGTTCCTATTTTGCAATAAAACAATTTTAAAAAACAGGCAAATATATCAGAGCTTTGAGTAACTCCCAGAGGCTTCCCTAGACTTTCAGCAGACATGTATGTCTTCTGCTCTAACAGCAAGCTAGGTCCAGGGAAACTCAGGATCTTCCTGACTGCCTGAGATTTAACTATGAGCAAGCCACGCACTCCTGTACATTCAGATTTCCAAACCTAAGGTGTGTGGTATAGTCAAAGACACAAAACCCAGGGAGCACTGGCATCCCCCATTTACTGTCTGACTTTCTTCCTCTTCATATTCCAGCTAATCTTTTCTTTGCCTTCACATGGAGCAAGTGTGTCCTTGCTGACCATGCAATCTTCCAGATCTTTGTATCACTTCCAGGCCCAGAAACTTCAAAACTATAGCAACCTGGTTGGTGGCTTCTACTTATATCATCCCTGCCCTGAAGCAGCCAAGATTAATTGCACAGAAGATAGTAAGGGTGAGGTTGGTCAGGAGGAGCAAAAAGGGAAGCGGACTGGAAAACATCACACCGTGACTTAGAGAAGTGTCTTGGTCAAAGCTATGAAACACAGCAAAGACCAGAAATAGGGCAGAAACGAGGAGTTCCTGCTTGATTGCTGATGCTTATGCATCACACTGTCCTCGTGTTGTAGGTATCACCATTTTCGCTCCCGAGTGAAGTTGAATGTGATGCCATACTAGGTAAAAATTGCTGACAAGAGGGCCGGAGATTTATCTCAGTGGTTCTGGCGCCTGCCTCGCAAGTGCAAGGTCCTAAGTTTGATCTCCGGTAACCACATACAATGCTGGGCATGGAGACTCACGCCCACCAGCAATCAACACCACATACCACAGTGCCAGGCGTGGTGGCTCACGTCTGTCATCCCAGCACTTGGGAGGCAGAGACAGGTGGATTGCTGAGTTCCAGGCTTGCCTTTGCTCCGTAGTGAGCCCAGGGCCAGCCTGAACTACAAAGCGAGACCCTGTCTCAAAAAAAAAAAAAATGCTGACAAGAGACCAATGACATTCTTGAGGTGGTAGCTGAGTTTTTATTCCTTTACTATTTGTCTGGGTATGGAGATAGGGCAAGGGTGGTGACTGTATTGTGAGCCAGGATGTAATAGGAGTTTTGTTGTTACAGTTGTATCTCAAAGTTTTAGTGGGTCCATTGGCCTGGGAAGGTGTTCTTTCCTGTCCCAGCCCATAGGGAGGGTCATAAGGATTTGTGAGATCTGGTTTGTTTATAATGCAACATATTTCATTTATCTGTCTATTTATTTATTTCAGTAGTACTATCAATTGAACCCAGGGATGCTCTACCACTGAGCTGTATCTCCAGCCCTTTTAATTTTTTTTTTTTTGGCAACTTCTTGCTAAGTAGCTCTGGATGGCCTTGAACTTGGGGTCATTCTGAATCAGCCTCCTGAGTAGTTAGGATCATGAATATATGTCACAGTGCCTAGTTTATTTCATAGTTTTTAATCTATATTTGCTACTTCTGCAACAAGGTCTCAATAGGTGGTAGTGTGTGGAATATGATTTCACATAAGTTATCATCATAAAACAATATTCTAGTGATTCTGTCTTTCTGTGAAAGCTTCAAAGGGAAAATGTGGTTATTCCTTCATTTTTTTTTTTTTACTCTAAAAGGTCTTCTGAGGAAATAAGTCTCTCACATGGCCCTAAAACACTGCTTTTCTTGGGGTCAGGACATGGAAAATATAGCCCAAATTGTTGGACAAAGCAGTCATTCAGCCGCTAATATGACTATGGCACTCTGATGCCATCCTTTGTCAAGGGTAGGAGATCACTGGGTACACAAAAGGAGCTATGGTCATGTGTGTTAGCTATGCCAAAGGCAGAGAAAAAAGTGAGAGAGAGTTGCTAGATCTCAGGAGTCCTGTACTTGACATTGTCACCTATTTGAGAAGAAGATGCAGCAAAATGGCCCTGTAGGATGGTTCTTTTGTCCCCGGTCCTCTTTCTCCCAAGGCCTATTGGTTTGCTGTTGACATGACTCTGCAAATTTTGTATGTAAAGAGTTGGTTAGGAAATATTAGAGGCTTTCTGCATACAGCAGTGTCTGTTGCAACGCTTCAACTCTGACACTGTAGGCAAAGACAGCCATAGACAATACACAAATGAATAAACAGGATTGTTCCAAAAAGGCTTTATTATGAACAGAGCTGAGTTGGACTTGGCTGTTGTGGGGATTTTGTTTGCCCATTCCACAGACAGGCCTAAGGAATGACTAAAGTTACTTCCTTGGTTTCATTTCCTGTACTGTACATCCTATACATATGCCTCCATTTTGGTTAGTCTTGCTGTCCTTTTGGTAAGAAAAGGCAAAAACTTATGTAGAAGTTCTCCTGGGGGGGTACAGTGGGTAGGGGAGGGGGAAAAACGAGAATTAAGTTGTGTCATATACTGGTACAAATTCTCAATGTGGAGTATAATTGTGGTGTGTATATATAATATACCAATATGTGCTCGCTTCGGCAGCACATATACTATATAAAATGTACCGATAAAATGTACCAATTTAAAAAAAAAGTTCTCCAAGAAGAAGAGTGACTTTCCCTGACAATGGCACCACTTTGTTACTCCATGTACATCAGGCCCCACCTGGGTGTCTCCATGGCTTTTAAAGAACAGGCTCCCAGTCCCTCTTGGTCTCTTAGGAGAAGCAAGAGTCTAACAAAGATTACTAGGATTTGGATGTGAAATGTACCCAGATTCTCGTATGTTGAACCCCTTGACCCCCAATGTAATCATGTTCACAGGTGAGGCCATAAGAAATTACTAGACCATGACAGCCCTGACCTCACCAATGGATCAATCCATTCATAGATTTGTAACTTACGAGGCTATTGGGAAGTGGTTGAAACTTTAGGAAATAGAGCCTTGTTGGAAGAAGTAGGTCACTGGAGCATGCCTGGGGTACATGGGGATTCTGGACACTTCTTCTCTCTCTGCTTTGTGGCTGCCATATGGTGAACAGCTTTGTTCTACCATACCTTTCCATTATGATGTTTCTGTTTCACCACAGGCCCAGAAACAATACAGCCAGCTAACCGTGGACTGAGACCTCTGAAACCATGAAATAAAATACATCTTCCCTTTGAAGTTGACTTTCTCAGGTGTTTTCACAATGACAGGAAGCTTACTAACATGGTGACTTCAGAGCAAAGAGAGAATCTAGAGGTTTGAGCCACTGAGACACCATTGTCTCATTTGGAGAGCTGAACTCATCACACTGCTGACTTTAAATTCAATTTAACAGCCAAAAAAGCCTGTGAGAAGACATCTTGTCAGCATCACATACAGAGAGACAGAGTATAAGAATCATTGAGGTTCCCTTACAGTGGGAGTTCCCAAACATTTTTTATCATGGCAGTCAATATTTAATCCTATTATTCATAATATCCTCTACTACCCACTGTTCTTTGCTGTTTGAAACCCACAGGATTGTTTTGCTGCCAAATAATGCTCCAGCAGCAAACCATCTGGGCATCTTGAGCTGCAAGGACTCCCATAGCTTTTATTTCTTCCAGATCCCAGCAGGGCCAGGAGAAAGATCCTTCGTTCCATGAAATTCTTGGTGCTGTCCTTCCACATGCAGTGCCCTCTTACCACCACAGTTTTAACTTCTCAGCATTCTAGCGTGCAGCCTGTGCTGAAGGAGGGCGACCAGCTGGAGACGTACCCCAGTTTAGTAGGTTAACTTGCATTTCAGTTCATTCTATTGTTGGACAAAGTGAGTGCTCTCAACCCTATGTGTTTTAAGTCCTATAAAAGCAAGAAGTAACTGGGTTGTACTCAGTGAAGGCATCTCCCTACACATACACATGACTGGAAACGGGGAACTAGGAGCATGTCCCAAGGATGGCATTGCCTGAACCAGGTGTGAAGAGTAGCTGCTCATGCAGAGCAACAACCAAAAGACTTCATATCAAATTAATTTCACAAAACTAAGGGAAAAAAAAAGAATACAAGCTGGGCATGGTGACTCACGCCTGTAATCCAGAGCTTTGGGAGGCCAAAGCAGGAGCATCTCAAGTTCAAGTCTCACCTGGGCAAATTAGGTGGATATCCTCTCAACACAAAGATCAAAAGGCATGAGGACATATCTCTGTATGAAGGCTCTGGGTTCAATCTGGGGGAAAAAAAGAAAAAACTGGCCGGGTATGATGGCTCACTCCTGTAATCCCAGCACTCGGGAGGCAGAGGCAGAAGGATTGCTGAGTTGGAGGCTTGCCTGGGCTACATAGTGAGCTCAGAGCCAACCTGAACTACAAAGTGAGATCCTGTCTCAAAAAAAAAAAAAAAAAGAAAAAACTGAATGCAAACAGCATTTGCATAATTATAACCCCACATCCGAAAAGCTGGATGCCACCAGTTCTCACATGCTTGGGTGGTCTCTACTAGAGAAATCAAAACATCAGTTCCTTAACACATGTGAGCTTATTGCAGCCCATGAGAGAGCTGAACTCTGCCTATGCACAGTAAGCAGCACGCTGGTGAGAGTGCCCCCCACTCAGATGTAAGGCTCATTAATCAGACTCTGCTGTGAATATGTACTTAGGAGGACAAAGAAATTTTCCCCTGGAAGTTTGCCTTTATTTTCATTATCTAATTCCCCAAGATAGACGCAAAATTATCCTAATTCATACTGATCAGAATTTGACTTTTATGTGGCCAACAGATGTATCAGTGGTTTGCAAAATATTTTTTTGAACATAAAACTATATAGTGATATAAGAAATTAGAAAATTCACCCCCAACTGCCATACTCTAACTCCTATGCCAGTACAGCATTCTCTGTCCTCCATCAAATATTAGGCCTGCCTTTTCTGGCATGGTGGTGCACACCTGTAATGCCAGCACCCTGGAAGACTGAGGTGGGAGAATTCCAAATTGGAGCCCAGCCTAGGAAATATAGCTACTTAGTGAAATGTCTTAACATTTTTAAAGAAATTTTTTAAATGGCTGGGGATGTAGCTCAGTGCAAAGTCCACAAATTCAGTCCCTGGTACTGCAAGGAAATCGGTTTCTGTTTCAACTCTTAAGAAAAATTATCTACCCTATTATTATCATTACCCATCTTTCCCACTGGCTTGTTTGTTTTTATTCAGTCTCTCGGTGTTAGGGTTCTTCAGCACTTTGTCCTAGGCCTTCTACTCATTGTTTTCAATCTAAATGTCCTGACTGGAAAATGAGATGGGATCCTTTCGCTCTTGCACTTAAAATCCACTGTAGGGATAGATGAGGCCCCTAGGTGGGGTCCAATAAGGGATTCAGTCCTTTAGTGTTTAGGAGAAAAACAAGTCTGCAGCGTTCCTAGAATGTAAATAACAGGCAATCTGCAGTCTTGCTTTGGGAACACTGCCCAGCTCAATTGTTGCGAGTTCCTCTGTTAGCCCACAAGACCAAACCTTGAGCAATAAACCAATCTGGTGAAGCTGCCTCTATAGGGAGGGGCCATCACCTCACCCCCAGGAAAACAGGACAGTTGCCAGCTCCAGTGGTTTCCCAGCTCTGGGGCCCCCCACTTCTTGGGGTGGATTTCTATCATGTTCTTCTCCCACTGAACTCAATTTTCAGTCCTCTATTATACTGGAGAGAGAGACAAGCCCAGGAAGGTTCAAGGGTGGGCTGGCAACCCCAGATGCAGCCTAGGTTGAGACACCATGGAAATTTTTCCCGTGCACATCCAGTAAGATCTGAAGTACAGAGCTCCACTGGACTCAGTGCCTGCCCACCCTTCATTCAACCCACTCTTGTGTCTCGCTGAAAAAATCCTCACTGCTATATATTCTTGGCCCCAGAAATGCCACTCGTAGGAATTTATCTACAGATAGACTCCAACCTATGTGAAATTGCTAAATTCAAAGTTATATATTGTAGCATAATTTAGAATAGCAAAAGATTTAAGACATTCTAAATGTCAAGTGATAAATAGTTAATAAACAATTGTATGTTCATGTAATGGAGTACTATGCATCTGTGCAAAAGAGTGAAGAAACTCTACATATTGATATAGTAAGAACTCCAAGCAATCGCACCCAGCCGCACCTCCCCAGGACTGAAGCACTTAGTCCTTCCGCTGCTGCAATGTTGGCAAATGATACTTCACAGCAGAGCCCACTGCTGGACACTGTCACTAACTGAAGAAAACCAGGTCTCCAAGCTCACAATCCCTTTCTTGGGCAGCCCACCTCTAATGACTGATCAGTCGGTTAGGGGAATATAAAGGCATAGCTGCTTTGCACACCCGAGTCACATGGCTGCCGTCAGTGAACTCCCCGAGTCCCTGCCTTCCTCCTGGGTGCAACTGACATGTGATGAAGTCTAGGTGCAAAACCTAGGTGACTTAGCTCATGCTACACACTATCACTTGTATTCTAGGGGAAAAGACTAAGAACTTGTGTTACAGCCTTAGCTCCAGATGCTGTCCCTACATACAGACGTCAGTATGTCTGTCCGATTCTCTTTCCAGTAAGTTCTTTTGAAAAGCAGCATGTAACTCTGGAAAGGGTCGCTCTTGCCTGGTTGTCCTGAGGGGCCCCCTAAAAGCCCCTCTGAGGTTGCTGTGGGGAGATAAGGACCCAGCATGGCCTCCACTCCGGTGCCATGCCTATGGCCTCTCCTTGGAGGAGGACACTGGTCTCCAAATCTTAGGCCTGTCCATTGAGAAAACAAATGATCCTCTAGCTCGCAAGTGCTTTTCATTTTGCTGCCAAGTTCCCATCTCTTGAAACTCAAGACCAAAACTCAGTCTCCTTTCACTGATCACATGCTAGCTCTCATGATAACACTTCCTCACGTGAAATTCCTAGGGTTTCTTCTTTCCTCAACATAATCGTCCTGAGCCATGTTTTTATCCCCTTACTCATGCATTTGTTCCTTATTCAGCAGTTACTTACATCCCTATGAACCATACTCCGTGTTAACATGAAAATGTGGTGTCTTCCTCTTCTGAAAAGTCTACATCACACTCCTACCTCTCCTTCAAGCTTTTATCTTAGCTCTCTTCTTCCATTTTCAGCCAAAAGACCAATGTCAGATCAGTGTCTTAACATGGCTTTTATTTCTAAGCCTCCAACCATTTAGTCTCTCTCTCTCTCTCTCTCTCTCTCTCTCTCTCTCTCTCTCTCTCTCTCTCTCTCTCATTACTACAATTCTTCTCTGTAGTGTCACTATGTCAGGGTGATGAACAACAACCTCCCCTTTTCAGGGACTTCACAAAACAGACATTTATTTCTCACTGCTGGCATAGTCCAATGGAGGCTGAGACAGCACTAGACCAAATTAGAGGCTTGTTTTGCAGGGTGATGGGACAGGCCGAATGATGCTGATGCTTGGCTTTCTATAGAAAAAGTGGCCCAGCAGTATGAGGCAAGGCCATAGGACCAGGGAGACAAGGCATGCAGTGCTTTTCTGGCAGACGTGTACCTGGAGTTGGCTCCAGAACATTGGGTAGCCAAGTGACCCAGAAATGCACATCCCTTCTGATCTTTCTGCATCAGGGGTCAGGGCATTGGCCTTCAGACCGGGGAAAGATGTTTTGCTATTTAACATGAATGTAACTTAGTCACTTCTATATTGTTTCTATTGTCAGCATACAACCCTGGCTCTGACATACACCATGCCCATCCCTGAGGAGATCTGCTTACCCGGGGATGTCCAAACTGTTGGGGTTAGGCCAAGTCCCAGGGAGGTAATTCTGGTAAAATTAGAGCAGAGAGGGCTGGGGTGGCTGGTTCATGGGGAAGGTTCTCCTCTGGGAGTGATGCACATGTCTGGGAATGAAATAGGGGCAATGATACAGATTCAAGTTATTCATTTTAGGTCCTGTGAATTTTACCTGGGTAAAAATAAATAATGATGTGGTTTAACAATGGGAAGAAAGTCCAGGATGACTCTTGGCTGACTGGCTTCAAGAAGGACAGCTCTTGATGTACCAACTGAGCCCACAGACACTTCTGGGGGGAATCAATGAGCCCCGCTTTAGACCTGTCCGGCTTCAGTTGGCCACAGGAGATTCCCAAGGAACTTTCTTCTGCTAATCTGAAACAGGGCTCAGGCTGAAGATTCCGGCTTCAGGGTCATTTACAGGCGAGGTAGAAGTCATAAGAGTGGATGAAAATGTGCAATAAAATTTTATATAAAGCAGAGCAGTGGGCTATGACCTCATACTCAATATTAAAGAGAAGACCCTGGAAAGAATACAAAGGGTACACAGTGTGTCAGAGCTAGAAGGCAAGCAGCCAACATCATACCAAGAGAAGTGAAGTGAGTCTAGAAGTCCAGTAAGGAGCACAGGCCATAGCAGTCCCTGCAAAGCCTCACAAGCTCAACAGTCAGGCTTTCGGAGAGTTGAGGAATTATGGGAGATTATTTCTGCCTTGCTTTGAGGGGCTGGATGGCTGAAGGAGGTGATCATTGTGGGCATGGCTCGAAAGGGTCCGTCTTCCCTCCAGCTCCTCCCTTAACTTCTCTTTTTCCCCTGGCCCCCCATGACAGGAGCCACTTTCCTCCACCTGAGCCCTTCCACCAGGCACTGAGCTTGCAGGGCCTGAAACTTCTAGAATATGATCCAAAATCAGTCTCTCCTCTAACTTGTAGATATCAGGTATTGTGTCCCAGTGACGAGGAAGGTAACTAAAGCAAGTGGTGTGTCCTGCTAAGAGGTCACTCTGAAAGGAATCCGAGGGCTCTGATTGTACTTTATAGGCAGGTGATTTGCAGCTGTGCCCAGATTGACTTTGGTGGAGTGGATGGCACAGAATCCAGACTGCTCGCAGGGTCAAAGGGAGAAAAGTGGGGAGAGGTCTTTGTGTAGGAGCTGAGCGACAGAGGGTGACAGGCTGTACCTGGTGCATAAAGAAGGATCAGGGCAAGTGTTTTAGGGTGGGGACTCACCGGCCTAAAGAAAACACATTGGGGGCCGGAGGGTTAGCTCAGTGGTTCCGGCGCCTGCCTCGCAAGCGTAAGGACCTGAGTTCGATCCCCGGTTACCACATATAATGCTGGGCGTGGTGGCTCACACCTGTAATCCCAGCACTTGGGAGGCAGAGACGGGAGGATTGCTGAGTTCGCGGCGGCTTGCCTGGGCACCATAGTGAGCTCAGGGCCAGCCTG
>PVIC010027086.1:0-24100 GCA_004025085.1 Thryonomys swinderianus
AGAAAGAAAGAAAGAAAGAAAGAAAGAAAGAAAGAAAGAAAGAAAGAAAGAAAGAAAGAAAGAAAGAAAAAAGAAAGAAAGATAGGGGATTCTTTCTTTCATGTTTCAGGTAGCAAATTATGCTTGACATTTCAATTGTCCCCGAGGCTCACTTTCATAAAATCATCCCAAATTACCCTGAAGAGCTGAGCTTCCCAGAGAGCCTTTTGACTATAATCAAATAGGTTCCCTCCATTGCTCCAGATTTTCTGAAAAAGACAGGGAGCAAAGGGTGGAAAGGGAGGAAAGCAGAACGTAGCTAGGAGTGGGGCACATGGTGGCTGCCTCTCTCACGCAGACCCGCAACATGCAGACAGCCACATGAGCTGAAAGGGCATGAAGAGGCTAAACACTCTGACGCGGGGGACTTTCACTGACAGCCATGTTGTCTAACAATTCTAGGCGTTTATTGCCAGCCGGGCACTGTGTTGCTAATATTACTCATTACATTGAACCTCACGGCTGCCATTTAGAAGCAGGTGCTCCGAGTATCCTCAGTTTGCTGCTGTGAAAGCTGAGGCTGGGAAAGACGAAGTCATTTATCCTGGTCTATGGAGACCAGAGCCCGAGCTACACACACTACCTCTGTGTTACCCAAGTGACCAGTGATAATGCCACGGGAGCAGAAAGAGGGAAGAGTGAACATAAGTCCAGAATATCAGTGAATAGTTTAATGGGTTCATCAGCAGTGAGTTGATCACCTAGTTTCCAGGGCTTCCCCTAAACGGGCTGGACTTCATTGGCTGGCCAGAAAATGCTTTTTTTTATCATGTCCATCGCCCGCTGGACTAAGTGATATCAGTGCTGGGTGCGAATGAATACCACATTGGGAAAAGCTTTTAAGAGTTAGAAAGGCTCACTCTTGCAGAAGGCCTCAGCCCTTCCAGAAAGGTCCTGTTGCTTGCTCAATGTGCTACGGACAAAGCCAAGCATGATCGCACACACCTGTCATCTCAGCTCTGGGCAGCAGAGGCAGGAGCATCATAAGTTTGAACCCAACTGAGGCAAAACAAGAACTGAAAGAAGAGGGGATGGGAATGTAGCTTAGGGCAAAAGCCTTCAGTTCAATCTCCAGTACCAAAAAATAGAGCCACATAATATATTCATTCATTTTATTGCAATAATTATCGCATGATATATGTGAACTTCAAAACACCGTGTTGTACACTTTGGATATATTCAATCTTTGTCATCTGAATATTTCAAATAAAGTTTTTGAGAAAGAAAACTTCTTTTGTAATACCGGAGGTTGAATCCAGAGCCTTCCTAATAAGCTACATCCCCAGTTCTTTTAATTTTTATTTGGCCCCAAGAGCTCGCTAAGTCACTAAACTGCCCAGCCTGAGATGGAACTTGAAATGGTCTTCCCTCAGCTTCCCGGAGTACTGGGGTTCTTGGGGCCTGCCACCGTGACGTCTGGCGTTTCAGAAACACGTGTAGTGCATTTCTATGAGAAGTACTTGTGGGTGCTGCCTCGGAAGGGGAGCCTGTCTTTGAGGAGCCCCTGGCTGGCTGTGTTCTCTGAGTTGCCCATACGCTAAACACGGTGGTCACGCACCTGGCCCTACTGTGCTTTTTCCTTTGCTCCTCTCCGATCCGTGCGGTCCCCTTCATTGAAGTCCCCACCATCCTGTCACCGGAGTCATTGCGAAAGCTTCCTCCCAGGTCCCTGCTCCACCTTCATGATTCTAGCAGAAGATCTCTCTAGAAGTAAAACAGATTACATTTCCTGCTCGGAACCCTCCCAGAAGCATTTACAGTGTTGACGGTTAAGCTTGATTGTCAACTTGATTGGCTTGAAGACCCCCGAGGGATTAGTGAGGCACACTGATTAGTAAAGCCAAGGCTGTGTCTGTGTGGGCTTTGGGGGTGTGACCTGGAGGAGCACGTCTCAGCCCTTTCCTCTCCCTCTCTGCTCTTCACTGACCTCTGCTTTCTTGGATGGCAAGAATTGAGCACGAGTCCCCCATCACACCCTCCAGCCATGATGTTTGTCTCACGGCCAGCCAGCCACGGGCTCACACCTTTAAAATTGTGAGCCAGAATAAACTTCTCCTATTTTAAGTTGTGGGTGTCAGAAATTTCGTGCCAGTCGTGGAAAACTGACCACACATGATGCCTTTCAGGAATGGGCTCAGGTTTTTCACAGGCTGCACAAAGTCCTTCCAGCTCTTCCCACTCAGGACCTGGACCTCTCCGTTCTGTGACCCACTAGTCCTCCATCCACGGGAATCATCCACTCATCCACAACCCACAGTGAATTCTTTAACCAGCTGTCCTTGTGTGTACCACCTTCACATCCTCAAATAGAGGAAGAGGTGAACGGTGGAGGACATGTGTTCTAGTCACTTAGTCTCATTTTCCAGCTTGCAGGTGCCACCTGTTGACATAATTCATCAATCTGAGCAACCACGTGAGACAACTGTCCCACCTCATCTCTCCACCAACCCAACGATTCTAAGGGATTGAGGTGACTGAACGGAGTTTTAGCCAGATGTGGCTGCTGAAGGTCACACCAGCCATCCCTGAACTGACTACAGAGTCATTTGAGAGCAAAGTTCATTACCAGGCAACTATCCTTGAAGTGCTTTAGAAAAAAAAGGCAACTTCGATTTGCAAGTTGCCATGCTCTGGATACTTAACTTGAAATATATTTTAAGCCCTGTCCAAGTTTGGTTTCATTATACTCTCTTTTCACAGTTTCAACCTTCTGGCTTATCTTGGTTTCTCTGGAAAGACAACTTTGATGAGGCTAAGAGTCAACCATGTATCCATCCCTGAGCAAGTGCAAGGGGGCATCTTCCCTGACTGCTACAAGATCACTCCTTGCTCATACATATTGGTTAGCACACAGACTACACCCATCTAGGCCTCTCTGGGCTTGCCAGATCCAAGGCCAAGAAGACGCTTTGACGATTGCTTCTTTCTTGGGAAAGAAAGTACACCGACTGTACACCGACTTCTGTCCCCATTGAACTCACAGCAAATTAATGACAATGTGAATATTTTTTTAAATATTCACTGTGTTTTTGATCAACACTTGTAAGTTTTTCAACCTTGGACTCAGTGCTGTCTTAAATCAACCCTATGTATCCATTGCCCTTAGAATAATAAAATCTAAACTTCCACTTCTGACTCTTTGGGACAAATACTACATCTGAATCCATTACCTAACCTGGGACTCCCCGTTCTTGGCCCCTGACCTTGCCTTGTGATTCAAAACATTTCACTTTAGTTATGCTGTTTCTCTCTTTGCAGGACAGTGAGGTGGTTCACGAGTGCTTTGTGACATTGCTCATCTGGGTGCTTTACACAGAATAGGTTTCCAAAGAATACTTGATTTTGAACATTAACAGTTTTCATTCCCAGTGATGAATTGTGACCATGAGCTGGCAATTATCACTGCTCAGAATCCCTTGTCTTCAATTAAGTAGGACTTTGAAGGAAAGTGTGCTGGTTGGGTTCTCTAGGAATCAGGCCTTGGAAGTGATTCATATTAAAAGGAAGGGGAATATGCAAAAGAGGACATCATTTGATGAAGGCTTCCCCCAAATGGGAGTAGAACCTTGAATGAGGTGGCTTTCTTTGGCCAAAGCACTTTGTAAGGAGATCTGAAAGTTGTGAGCTGCCCTCTGGCAATATTTCTAATAGTAGAACAATAAACCCTTCATTTGTCAAAGGGCACCTGATTGGCATACCCCAGTATCCATCACAGAGACGGACAACACTTCCCAAAGCAGCCAATTCACCTAAGTCAGACAGGTACTCGACAGAGGCGAATGACGGATGGATGTCCCAGCAATGTTCCCCTCACATCCAAATTCGTTGTTCACTTTTTTTCTCCTCATATTCATTCCATTTTCCTATGCCCTGATCTATGGCTTTGAAAGGTTTGCTCTCATCTCCTTTTTAACTGAATACTTGGCATAAACCAAACAAGACCACTACCTTCCTTTCTTCTAAGATAAGCAGATAGCAGATTGGCAGAAATAAGGAGTATTAGATTGAAACCAGGAAGCCACAGACAGAGGTCAAAGCAGAAGTGTAAGAGCAGGCGCAGTCCATGGGGCAGGACATGGGCGGGGTGGAGATGGAGCCCGGAGTCGGGACCTCAGTGGGTGGTGCCAAGAGCTGGAAGGAGAGGAACAGGACAGAGCAAGAGGCCCATGGGTCAAACCAGAGCGGCAGGCGAGTTCGCTGCTGTAGCTCACTGGGCTGACTGCTTTCTGCTCTGGCCTGCAGCTCATGCAGCCTCTTTCTGAAACCCATCTTCAAAGGCACCAGCCAAAAAGAGGGAGAGCAATATGTGTTTTCTAAAATCGAATTTCCTAAAACCAAAATGGCAAGTCAGGAATCAGCAAGCATGTGAAGCTGACTGTCGGACCTGGAAAGGAGCCTGGGCAGGAGGTGGCAAGGCGGGTGTGAGGCCCTTCCCGGGAAGTGAGATGCAGCCCACTCGCCAGCTTCTCCCCGGAGCTCCAGCGCCTTCTCGGGTGCCAGGCTGCTCTGGAACTCACTTGCCAACTGTGTGGGTCCAGAGAGCTCCCAGGTTCCTCCCTGGGGCTCTGACTTTGCCAGCTCCCATTGGCGCATAGACAGGGGCTGTCGACCCTGATGACACACATTCAGATGCTCAGGGCAAGTGCGCATTACAGGGCCAGGGAGACACGACGTTTTCCTTTTTCTCATGCTGAAACATTCACACAGCTAAAAGGCTTATGGAACAATACACGCAGAATGAGTTAAATCACGAGAGAAGGCTTTATCTCGGTCCTTCATTATTAGAAAACAAAGCAACTATAAAGACAGGCCACACATCACCTTTTAAGAACTTTCCCAGAGTTCATTTGGAAGCTCATCCTCTCCAGCCACTTTCATGCTGAGGCCACAATCTGCCCAAGAAGTCAAGTCCAGCTAATTACTGACGTGAAGCAGCCACCAAGGTCTTGCCAGTTCCAACCAGCACAGGACTTCTCGATGGACAGTGTGCTGCCAATTCAGCTGGCTGGGGCTTTCTCAGTACAAGAGCCTGTATCACATTCTTATCAGCCTGTCCGCCTTCCTCCCCTTCCCCTATCACAGGTGTCCAGGGTACCCAGTGGTCGGAAGACTTCCTCTGCCCACATCATGGACAGATACTTACTGGTTCCTTCTCTCACCTTTCACAGGTAAAGGTCTTGCATATCTATCTGCACCTTGCTTCCCAAAGGAAAGCAGGCTTCCCTTATGGTATCATTCTCCAGATTAAGATATTGAGATCCACACAGGCCAAACAGCAACTTGATGTTGCCTTGTGAGGTACAGAGTGGAGAGAATTTGCATCTCAAGAACGGAACATCATGGTCTAACAAATATCTCTGTCTGGATCAGGCACCTTTTGGTCACTGTGATCAAATATCTGATAAAAACAATGTCGAGAAGGAAAAATGTATTTTGGCTCATGATTTCAGAGGATTCAGTCCATAGAGGTCTAGTTCCATTGCTCTAGATCTAAGATGGGACAGAACATCATGTTAGAAATGTGTGTAGAGTAAAGCTGCTCCCTTTATGGCGACCAGGAAGCAAACACCCCAAGAGGAAGGGCCAGGACTAGACATGGTCTCCAGGGTCTCCAGGATCCATGACCTTCAGTGAAGACTCACTTCCTATTCCTATCATCTCTCAATAATATCACCTATTATGATCTCATAATCAATCCACTGATGAAACTGGAACCCTCCAACAGTCCATTCCCTTCCTGCAAAACCCCCAAGCTACTACATGAGAATTAGGGGACATCCCACATCCAAACCATAAATCATTCCTGCTAGTGGGTTCACGTTTAAGATTCTAGACAACAGAGTTGACACTGGAACTGGTGTCGTTTCCCCAGAAAAAATTTTCAACATCCCCAGAAGTCAACCTGCAGGCACAAGGCCCAGTCTGTCCACCCTGGGATGGCAGAGTCAATGCCATTCCTAAAAGGCCCATTAAAAGTCACCAAGAATCATGAAAGCGATGTTTTGGAATCCCTAACCCTTAATGACAGTCTACAAATAATAAGAAAATAGGAACAGCCTGAGACATGCTCCCCGCTAGGTCTCTGGCCAGGATTTTAGTCACCTGGGATTGCTGTGGAAGGGCCTGCCCAAGCCAGGTCCTACCTTGTGACATCACAGAGCAAACTGAAAGATGAGACCTGTGAGAAACCAATCTTAGACTACAGCACAGTCGTTCCTGCTGGAGCAGCAGGATTCAAAAGCACAATGTAGGTCCTACTGCTGAGCAGACATTTTGTGGTCATTTTCCCAGTGGATGGGACTCTCTGAGCCATATATCACGAGTGGGCTCGTGTACCGCACAGAGCAGGAAATAGAAGCTGGCTTCCCAGACTAACACCTCCTACTGTGTCTTCAGTGGTTTGCAACATTTTAGGATATAGGATGCCTTTTGAGCCAAGAAGAAGTCCAAAGGACCCCTTCTTCCACAATATTAATCATTTTACCATTTGTTATTTATAAAATTAATAAAACCCTGAAAGATTATACTGAGCAAAGCACCTCTTTAAAATAAAAACGTGATTTTACTACTGTCAATATTTACAAATATTAGAAGATTTCTAAGGTACAGATGTGCTTGTTTGGTCCTAAGATAAGCTTTTCTGAATATAGTACTCACATGCATGGGTCCTTCTGAGTTCTGACAATAATATTGATAATACCCATTTTTCAAAAGATAAAACGGAGGCCCAGAGTGCTAATGAGTTGATAGAAGTCACTTGGTGAAACATGTACTAAAACCTGGAGATTCTGATATCTAAAATTCAAAGGTCTTCCCATTCTGTCAGGACAGCACTCAAGATGAGGTTTTTAATTTCCTTGTAGACTCATATGTAAAAGAAAATGGAAATTCATTTGCCTTAAACAATGTTATCTTAAATTTAAAGCAGAAAATGGTCCATTTCTAGAAGAAAGCTATCCTAGTCTCTCTGACAACCTCTCCTTGTACCCCAGTTGTGCTGGCCAGATGTCCCTGGATCCCTCTCTTGACCACAGAGCCCTACCTTCTGTCAAGCTGCCCCGGGAACTCACCAAGGTTAGCTGTGGCTCCCTTGTTCTCCATACCCTTTTCTGTGGTTTGAATCTGGCCCCACCAAAGACTCATGTGTTGGGAGCTTGGTCCTAAGTGTGATGCTGCGAGAAATAGTAGAACTTTTAAGATGTGGAGCTTACAGGGAGGTTAATGAGGCCTTTGGAAGGAATTATTGTAGTTTGGGGGTCCTCCAGAAAGATCCTTCTTATAAATGGGTAAGGCTGGCCTTCTCTCTGGCTTCGTGACTCACCATGTGAGCTCCTTCTCTCATATGCATTTCTACCATAATGCCATCCGCCATAGTGTAACACCAATATCCAAAGGGACGCTCACCCAAATCCAAATCACTTTGGTTGCCTGATCTTGGATCCAGCCTCCTTAAGTATAAACTAATGAACATCTTATCTTTATAAACTACTAGCCTCAGGTACTTCATTATAGCAATGAAAATAGACTAATACATCCCTAGTGTCTAGTATAGCGCAACAGCTTCGTGAATGCATCTTGACTATGGAATAAATGAGTCTGAGGATCCCAGTCCAGACAGAATTGTTCCTTTGTTCCATGGAATGGAACACATATGCAGAGTAAATCTCAGGCATTAATTAAAGGAACCAAAGCAGAGATTCCTGCAATTTGATCAAATAGTAAACAAGAAACCATGGAACAGAAACTAGACCATGGGGTCTGTCATTTGATTGGTGACCGTAAGGCACTAAGACTCTTACTTGCTGTGGATACTGTTTTGACTATGACAGCAGCACTAATTAAAAAAAAATGATTTGAAGGCCCACTGCAATACTGGGCTCTACGTACCAAATGTCAAACAATAAATTATGAGTTGGGGGTGGGGGATTCAGACAAATGGGTGTTTGAGCACCATAGAGAGAAAGTAATTATATCCAGCCATATCCATCTGTGTATCGAGACACAACAGACTGCTCTGTGCTTTCACTCTGAGCAGAGAGGACTGATTAATTGCCAGGTTCCCAAGCTCTTTAAAGTCTGTTTTTAAACGCAAAGGTCTGACATTTCAAAGCATAAATGTTATGGGTTTACATAGCATGGCCTGGTGTGTTTGCAGTACAGCAATGCCAAACACGTCAGCAAAGCCCCACAGCAGAAGGCCTAAGGAGATGTCTTTCTTGCTAAATGAGTCTGCATTCACAGGCTCAGTTCTAATCTGCTCTCTTCTGGAGGGACCTGGGGCCAGGAGGCCACACTGTCCCTGCTCGGGAACACGCAGCCCCAGACCCCTGCTCAACCCTGGGAAACAAGGCAGCCTGCTCGTGGTTCTGGGGCCCAGTGTGGGGCAAAGGCCTCTGGACCCAGCAGGAGGAAGCCACAATGCTCTCAGGCAATTTGCCCTGAGGAAAGATGCTCTTTTCTCTGGTGCTCTACAAAGAGACTTTCATGGGGATTAAAATTAAAAGGTTTAATCCAGTGTGGAGCTACTTCTCTTCAGCAATAAAGCCTCTAACCTCACTGCTGAAGAAACACAAAAATTCAAGTGACTGTAACTTCAGAGAAATATGGCAGCCTGTTACATGCATAATAAAAATAGCTGACATTTACTGAGCACTTACCAACTGCAGAATTCCTTCCACACTCTCAACTGTACCCAGTCTACAAAACAGAGCCCATGCCAAGGGACACAATACAGAAACTGAACAAGGAGGACTGCATACTGTGTGGGGAATGGGAAGCTGCTACCCCTTCTGTCTTCTCCATTCAGTTCCACCAACCACACTCAGGGTAACAGTGATCTTGAGTTCTTTGATTTTCATTTCTGCAAGACCTCTGCCTGCCCTCCTATCCTTGTCTGTCTGGTCATTTGGCTAGTCTAATTTAGTTTACTTTTTCTCTGCACTAATAAATCTCTCAGGAAGGCAAAACACAGTTACAATCCAGAGTGATGTCTTCCCACTGGAACAGAAGCTACTAGAAGATAAGGACTGTGAAATATATTTTTTTTTACAGTGTATGGCTCAAGCCAAAGAACTCACACATGCTAAGCAAGTACTACCACTTAGCTGTATCTCCACCCCAAGGAAGGTTAATATAAGTCATCATTTTCTTTTCTTGTGTGTTTCTTTGCCCAAAGTGAGTGCTTAATAAATATTAGTTGAATGGCTACATGAACTAATGGTAGAGTAGGCAATTTCACTTTTATAGATGTAGGAAAAAACCATTCCTTTGATACAAGGTAGGCTCTGAATTACAATGCAATTATATGCTAATAAAAGTTCAAATTAATAAAACAATTCATTACTAAAGAATTCATTTTTCTTTGTGCCTTCCTTCATCAGTGTTTCAGCTCAACAACTGTTTAATGTGTCAAATTGAGCCTTGATATTCTTTTTAGTGTCTTTGCTTCTATCAGAATCTCATACTATTCATCTACATGAGTAGGCTTGGAAACCCTGGTATTTGTTGAAATGGCTAACAGCAAATAGCCAGCTAGTGGCAAGTAATCACTGGCAAAAGAACCCATGTTTAGACTAGTTGTACTTCAGGGCATGTTGGTGTGTGTGTGTGTGTGTGTGTGTGTGTGTGTGTGTGTGTGTGTGTGTGTGTATCTAGAATGTCCCCTAACACCTATCTTTTGGGGCCTGGCTGAGTAGCTGATGGACTTTCAGAAGGCAACAGGATCACTGGGGATCAAAGTCCATCAGTGAACTAATCTACTGATGGATTCAGAATCTGATGGGTCATGATGGAAACCCATAATGGGGGCATCTTGTTGGATGAAAGGCAATGGGTGTAGCTTTGAAGACTATCTTGTAATCAGCCACTTCCTCTCCAGCTCTCCCACGATTGCTCTTTTTCTGCTTCCTGGCTGCCAAGAGTTGAGCAGTTTTCCTCCACCATGCCCTTCCGCCATAAGGTTTCTGTCTTCCCATATTCCTAGAAACAGTGGAGCCAGCTAACCATGAGCCGACACTTCTAAAACAGTGAATCAAAATAACTTTTACCTCTTTTAAGTTGTTTCTCTTGGTTATTTTGTCACAAAAAAAGCTGAAAAACACAGGGTCCTTGCAGAGTGGGAAGTGTCTAGACACGTGGCCTCTGTAATTTCTCCCTCATGTAATTGCATTTTCAAGGGAGAATCCTCCTCTAGATGTTTTCCTAGCCTGAATATCTGGGCCACTAAGTTTCTGAAACATTGGATGACAGTCCAGAACCGTCTGCCCCTCCAGTGGCAACTGTGACACAGGACATGTGTTCCAAAGCATAGATAACAGCTACACTAGAGCTGAAGTTTCCCTTGTGTTTGTCTTCCCTTTACACAAATTTTGCTTTATGTCCATTATGGATTCTCCCATAGACTATACTTAAGTAGACTGGAGATACATTGCATAGATAGATTTGATTATAGACTTTACTATTTCACAATTTAAAATTTGTTTGCAAGTGAAGAAAAAATGCATTTAAAGCACAATCTTTTTATTATTTCAGAAGAATCACTATAAGTACTTTGCAATCTAAAATTTGATTGCAAAATGAAAAAAAAAACTTATTCATTTCTTTGAGTGGATGGAGATGTAGCTTGATAGTCCTTCCTGGGTTCATTTCTCAGTGCTAGGTTCCATCCTCAGCACTGCAAAACAAAACAAAACAAAACAAAACAAAACAAAATCATAGATGCGAAGGACAAACCAGAGGAGGAATGTAAAATGAACACAACACTGTATCTAAAATGAGCTCATAGGCCTCTAACACTGTGTGTGCTCAATGTGGGCAACACAGTTGGAGCTAAGTCTTCAGCAGCCAGAATGAAAATGAGATGCCTAGGAGGTCTGCAACTCCTTCTATCCACCAAAAACAGATCAATGCCCATGGAGAAGTGTAATATTTCCTTTGGGCCCAGACGGAAGCTTGGTGCAAGGTCTAATAGGCTATGCTCAGATTAAGTCTCTCAGGTGACTTCCATGGCACCTTGGGTTTGCTCAGCCTGGAGCACATGCTCGCCTAAGGCAGAGATGCTCAAGGGCCACATTCTCCATCTCTATGCCCTCTGTGCCCTCCTGCTGTCCTCTTTCTGATATTTGGTTTTCCTCCAGGCATTCTTCTGCCTAATCCTCCCTGTTCCATCCAACAGGTAGCTACTTTCTTAAGCTGCGCGTGGTAGCTATGGCTCCTCCCATCTACTGGAGCCTTTCCCTTCCTGATAATGTCTCTGACAATAGGTTATACTAGTCAGTCTGTCATTGCTCTGAAGAAATACCTGAGGCAGGCTAACTTTAGACAGAAAATAAATATATTTATTCATAGGTTTGGAGGCTCAATGGCATGGCACTAGCATCTTCTTGGTCCTGGTTATGGTTTCTTACTGATAAGATCCCAAGACGGTGTGAAATC
This sequence comes from Thryonomys swinderianus, assembly GCA_004025085.1. NCBI lineage: Eukaryota > Metazoa > Chordata > Mammalia > Rodentia > Thryonomyidae > Thryonomys > Thryonomys swinderianus. Next base: position 11,473 of record PVIC010027086.1, read on the forward strand.
TCACCTGGCAGGAGACAGGGACACACATGTCTATGATTGAGTGTGCAGTTGCTGTCCCTCTCCTTACACTCTCACTAGGATCCAGTCACAGGGCTTCCATCCTAATGATTTTCTAAACCTAATCACTTTCCAAATGCTTCATCTCTAAATACCATGATTGAATTAAGTTTCCACCTTTTCAATGCCATTAATATTTGACCTTTGGGATTAAACTCTTGCATAATCTGGGGGACAAGTCCTATTTGCAAGCTATGATTAAAATATACAATGTTTATATAAAAAATTTAGTATAATAAAAAAGACATTTCCATTCATCCTCCTCAAAAGACTCCCCTAGCTTCAAAAACACTTATCTCATTGTTCTTGCCACTTTCTGAAGCGGATCGGAAAGTCCTCTTTCATGACTTTAGGAGTATTATAAAAAGTATGGTTAATGCTGCTCTCTGATACTATCCAATGGACAGACAGGCTTGTAAAAGTCATGACAGTGTGTCCTCATCCACCTTATTCCCCACAGCCGGCACCATGTGACTTCCGGAGTTTTCCCAAAAGTCAGAATGGTCTTGAAAGGAAAACATTTTGAATTGATTCAGTATACTGAAGGAGCCACATGAAGGCAACTAAAGACTCTTACGAAGGAGGACTTCCAGAGCTGTTCAGAAAGTGCCAAGAATAATGGGATGTGCATCTGAAGACAGGGGCAATATTTTGTGGTGTAATATAGTCATGTCTTCTGTTGTAATTAATGTTTTTGAGCTTATGCAGTCACCATGTTGTTTCAGCACACTTCATAAACCACAGAACCAATAAACCAGTCTTAGGACTGCCTGTGCTGCCCATGGCCTTGGGTGTAACAACCCTCTGCCCTCTTGGCCTTCCCATCCGTCACTCATCGATGACATTAGAGAGAGCAAACACCATTACTGGGCAATGTTACTGGATGCCCATCGAGACTGGTGCTCCTCACAGTGGGTGCCCTCAGGAGTCCTGTCACCAGACAGGTCCCTCAAGTGGAGATGAAGGACTTGGTTCACCTCACCCTGGAAGTGGTTTGCAGATTTGCTCACAGAAAGAGAATTTTCAGGATGGGTCAGTAAGAGGCAGTATTGTAAAAGGCACACTCAAGGAAAAGCATGCAGGTCCTCCGGAGGGAGAAAGGCTCCTTGGGGATCTGGGGGTGGAATGGGTGAGTTAAGGGAAGGAAGCCATTCAATTTGCAGGTGAAAGTGATGGTTCCTTCCTACAGAGGAAGGGTAAAGCTTGTGATTGGTGGCACATACCTCAGGTGAGTAAGCTATTCCCATCTGTCAGGGAAAGGACCATCTTACAAGTAAAAGAGGGTGGTCTGTCATAAGTGCAAAGGCTTACCCCATGGGTAAAAGGGGATCTTCACAAGTGGAAAGAAATGGCCAGGTCAGTTGTGACTACAGGGAGCTTCAGAAGGTTTAACTGGGCTCCTGTACTGAAGCTTCACTTTCCATTAAAAGAACAATTTTATAACTGTGATTTTCTTTGTCTCTTTCTATCTTTACTTCTCCTATCCTATCTCCATGCCAGTCCACAGCTATTTATTCTGCTCACAAGACAGAAGGGAAAACTGACATCAAGCATGTTGAATGTGGAGCCGTGCACAGCAGCCCAATGTAGCAGCCTGCCTGGAGCCTAGAGAGTTGAGACCAGTCCAGGAGAAGCTGGCTCCAGCTGAGACACATGTGCACGGAGACACTCCCAGACATAGGCAGTAGAGAACTCCTTTTCAGAACCTGGTGGATTGAAGAATCTCTTCCAGTTGGCGTGAGGAGCAACATTTAAATTCCTGAAACCAAAACCCAGCAATCTGAGAGGCAGAGACAGGAGGATCTCACATTCAAGTCCCACCTGGGCAATTTAACAATTTTTAAAAAGTTGGAGATGTAGCTCAGAGGAAAGGCCCCAAATTCAATCTTCAGTACTAGGGGAGGGGGAAGGGAAAAACATGATTAGGTATTGCATTCTTGCTATTTTTCAGGCACTGTGCTACACTAATGGTTTATGTCCTTTCATGTCACCAGACCAGGTCGTGAAGGTAAACACCACTGCATTTATCATTTCATTATTAACACAGTGGATTCCCAGGATAATTCCACCAGATTACCTTAGGTTTTCAGGTAGCCATGGGGTGAATCAGGAATCCAGCCTCCAGTCTCTTTGAATCCCAAACTCATGCATTTATAATTGCTCTTCCCCAGTACCAAAGCAATGTCTGCTGAACTCAGGGAACTGGCAGAAAGCCTCAGGCTATTTCCCCCTAATGAGGAGGAAGTAGGGGTAGCAACCTCCCCTGCCTTCCCCACCTTAGTTCTTTCAGTTAGGGCTTGTTATTTCTGATTTAAAAACAATTGTTCCCATGGCAACTCCTTGCAGCTTCTCTTAGCAACCTTGGCTACCTTTCACAATGTTAACAAAGTTGGTTCAAAGACAAAATTGCTTTCTGAAAGAGTTGGCAGAGGCAAAACCAAAATGACCAGTTGACCAGAACTTAATTTTGTATACATCTTAGCAAAATTATGCCAACTTTGAAAACGACCAGAAAACAGTTTTGCCAACCTCCAAAAAGAATGCAAACAAGGATACTATTTTGAATCTAAAAAGTGTTTTCTCAAGGAATTATTCCCCTAGAATTAATAAAACACTCACAAGTTAAGAATAATAAGAAAAAATATAGTTAAGGTGTATAGATGGTATCTATTTTCTGTTGCTGTGCAAACAAATGATTACCAATGCTATGGTATAAAGTAATGTGAATTGATTCTGTTCCAGTTGCCTAAATGACAAATCTGCCATGAGACTGACCAGGTAAAGATCAAAGTGGTCACAGTAGGCATCGTTTTCCAAAGGTCCCAAGAACAATCCTTTTCCTCACTGTGGTGGTTAAGCTGACTTATGTCAACCTGATTGGCATAGAAGCCACCAAGGAGATTAATCAAGCACATTTTTGGGCATTCTGCTTGTGTCCTGGAGGCAAGACCTTGGGTGCTCTATCTGGTTTTGGCTCCTTCCTCTCTGGCACTGTGCCTCTATGTTTCTTTCCCACCACCAAGGACTAAGACTTTCTTCTGCCACACCCTTCCACCATGATGTGTCTGCCTTGGAGCTAGACCATGGACTGAACCCTCTGAAACTGTGAGCCAGGTAAACCTCTACTTTAATTTCTGGGAGTTGAGTATTGTAACTCAGAGGCAGGAAAGCTGATTAATACATCTGCTCTTTCAAGTTGTAGAAGCCACTTATTTTCCTTGCCTTGGGGAAGCTCTGTCTTCAAAGGCAGGGATGTTAAGCTGAGTCATGGAGCTGTCCTCCACATCTCTTTGGACTTCCTATTCTCTTTTTAAGGCTCTCAAGGTACTTGTGGGCCCTTAGATGACCCAGGACAGTCTTCCTATTTGAAAGCCATCTGATCAGCAGCCTGAATGCCATCTACACCCTTTGTTCTCCATTCATCATCTAACCTAACCTAGTCACGGATTCCTGAGAACAGATGGAGATAACTTTGAGGAATTATTACTCCCCTTGAATTTAAAAACAGCATGGGCCAAATTTCCTAATGAGGAAGAAAACAGCTGCTGTCACGCCTCCTCCTTTCGTCCAAAGACATACCATCTTCTTGCCCTCACCACCTCTTTGGCCTCTTGCATATTCTGGCATTAGCTAAAGTACCTCCTGTTGAGGGATAAAACAAGCAAACACATGGCCCTAAATATTTTCCCCAGGCAGCAACAATTAGTGTTGAGCAGGGCTTGGTGGAGATGGTCCCTGCAAAGGTTCGTCACGGAGATGAGCTCTCAGTGTGAGGGTTCATCCCTGTCCTGTTGTCATGTTGAGGAGTCAGGGAAGTTCACCCACCAGGGCAGGAGGAGCTGGGGTAGAGCCGGGGGCACTCAGGCTACTGACATTTTAAATGTGACAATAGTGATGGATGCTAAACCAGGGAGTCCACGCGATGAAGTGCCGACCTCCTCTAAAACACTGCTGCAATTATCCCATGAACACATTTATGTAGCAGAACAGAAAACAAATCCTCACCGTAATCAATAAAAACAAGCCAGAGTCATCACTTCCCGGAGAGAAATGGCCTTGGATGCCAGCGAGGCTCCTAAAGAAAGTGTGTGAGCATCTTCTAGTCTTGGGCCTAGGGCTGAGAGACACCATGGGAGGCTGTGATGAAGGAAAGGGCCCCGTGGGAGTCTCGCATCGGAACTGGAGAGGAGAGAAATATATCCCAGAAAGGCAAATTCACTATGTTAGAGGACTGACCTGATTGTGTGGGTTGTAGATTTGACTTTGTTTTATTTTGGAACTAGAAATTAAACCCATGGCCAATCTTCGCGTGTGTTTTGTTGTTGTTATTGTGGTTATTACTTTGTAATTTTCAAACAACATCTCAGTAAGTCACTAAATTGCCCGAAAGGGGCCTGAACTTGTGATCCTCCTGCCTCAGCCCCCCAGAATGCTGGGATTATAGGCACACACCACCACTTCCATTGTGAGATGGTTTTTGAAGAGCTGAAGGAAGCTAGATACGGCAGTACCTACCTGTAGTCAAAGCACTCTGGGAAGCTGAGGCGGGAAGACTACAGGTTCAATTCCTCAGTCTGTAAGTTAATGACTTATCAAGAGCTTTGATGTAACATTTGTCCCACAATAAAATATGATAAAAGGCAAAGGATGAAGCTCAGTGCTATTAAAATTAAATAAAATAAAAAGCCCAAAGAGTCTAGAAGTAAAGGTCTCTGTGACCTGGGAGAGGGGAAATGAAGAGTCAGCAGAGACAAGAGAGAAAATAAAAGGCATTGGGAGCAGAGTTCTGCCACTGTGTGACTCAGGGCAAGTGACATAACCACTCATGCCTCAGTTTCTCTGTCCATGGAAAGCAGCAGTAATACAGCTCTGATGAGATAGCTGGGAAATCAGTGTATGTCACCAAAACAAGCATTACTTGGGTGGGTTCTTGGGCCACCACTGTGACTCCGAGGATACTTAAGGCTTTGTGGGGAAAGTGCAAAGGAACCTGGGCCCTTGACCATGTCACCCAGCCCGTGATATCCTGATCTAACCAGGAGTGCGCCTGTGTCTTCCTCCTGCTTCCTGGCATGGAGATGCTAAGACGCATGGAATCTCCTGAGCATACAGGTGGGAGAGGAGCCTTTCTTGCTATTCCTAACAAGCCCCTTTCATCCATACCTGTCAGTGCAGATCAGGTGACAACTGAAGGATGGCGCTGGTTGCCACCCAGTAGTTAGGGCATCAGAACTTTCAGCCCTGTCCCTCAGCGTGCAGGTAGGAGACTGAGTTTTGTCACCAGTGGCCGCTGATTTAGTAAGTGATGTTTGCACGTGGATCTTCATACAGATCTTAGGTGCTGGGTTTCTGAGAGCTTCTGAGTAGTGAACATAATGAGATGCTGGGAAGACAGAGAGTCCAGAGGGCTTGGGGTGCAGTGCCCTGTCCCCCACTGATACATGGCCTCATCTCTGTTTATACGATTTCCTTATAATATCCTTCACAATCCACCAGATATGAGTGAACTATCTCCTGACTTGCTTGAGTCCTTATAGACAGTTTTCAAACATGAGCAGGAAAAACCCAACCCTGTACCCAAGACAAAAAGAAATATGAAGCTCACTGTGTGGCACATCCCTATCATCCCAGCATGTTGGGAAGCTGAGGCAGGGAGATCACAAGTTTTAGACCCGCCTGAACTTAGCAATATAGCAAGACCCCATCTCAAAATAAAGAAATTTAAAAAGGGGTGGACATCTAGTTCAGTGTGAAGACCTTGAGTCAAAACACCTCAAATGTGCCAGGCGTGGTGGCTCACGCCTGTCATCCCAGCACTCGGGAGGCAGAGACAGGAGGATTGCTGAGTTCGAGGCTTGCCTGGGCTACATAGCGAGCTCAGGGCCAGCCTGAACTACAAAGCGAGACCCTGTCTCAAAAAAATACATAAATAAATAAAAACCACCTAAAATGAGTAATCTAGAACCCCACAGCTGACAATTGGCATTGTCAAGGGCCTGAGCCCTTATTCTGCGCTCCTGCCCCAACTCCAGGTACTAGGGTCTGAATTGGGGGTCTGGAGACTTGAAGATTTCATTGGTGTGAAGTGGAGTGTGAGCACGTGCACACACATGCACACACAGAATGGTGTCAGAAGTGTGGAGGGAGAACGTTTTCTATGACAACCTGCCCATTGGCCTCTGCCTTCTATGCTTATCTAGCTCCAAACCCAGCCAAGCTCAGCAGGCCGTGTTCTCCGACCCCGCTCTGCCTTCTTCCGGCTTCCCTGCTCTCAGCCGGGCTCCTGGAGTTTGACTGTGCTGTGACAAAGGCCAGACGTACAGTTCTTCAAAACCCTTTCTTAAGTGAATGAAAGCTGATTGCCTGAAACTTCCCAAGAATTTTCTAAATCTTGTTTTTAAAAACATTTCATCTAGTAGTTTTAAACAAGCTGGGAATGGTAGAGCACGCTTATAATACCAGCGCTCTGAAAAGCCAAGGCAGGAGTATCAAAGGCTTGAGCCTAGCCTAGCCCACCTTAGTGAGATCCTCTCTCAAAATAAAAAAATACAAAGAGCTGGAGCTGTAACTGTGTGGAAGCCCTGGATCCAGTCATCTGTGGTAGGGAGGGTGGAGGGAAAGAAGGAGGGAAGGAAGGAAAGAAAAGGAAAATAAATGCATTTTTTGGTACATTTAGCCATACCATGAGTGATCTGACAGCAAACTGGTGTGTGGAGAATTGACCTAAATCTGAAACTCAGGGCCTAGGTTTTTAATTCAATTCACTTTCTTCTAAATAATATTTCTCAATACTCAATTGTTAATACCATAAGCATGTCTTTCATAGTACGGCTAAATTTGGTTTCTTTTCTCTATTTTGGACAACTTTTTGTTTCACAAAATACATTTTCCAATTTTTTTGTCTTTTTTTAATATGCAATACATTTGAGATGTTAATGGCCTCATTTTAATTTGCACATATTCTTGTTAATAATGAAATCTACTTAATGTGAGTTAAAACTAAAAGCCTGTCAGGGTAATCACAAACATTTAAAAAAAACTCTGTAGCAATTCTATGAGGATTCCCTGTTAATATTCTTAAGGACTTTCAATGGGTAGACTAAGTGGGCCTTGGTATTAGCAGAAATAGCAAACAAATTAAAATTGGACTCTTGGTAACAATTGGGGGAAATGAATATTCACACCCTCTGCATGAAATGGAATCGAGTTGTACAAGTGCCTCCCGCACATTGAAGGAGAACATTTTTATTGAATAACCATCATGCTAAGAATCACTTAAGACTGGTATGGAGTCACCTGACTTCACAATAGTTCTTTCAGGAATGCACAAGAGAACAGCATCAATCAAATTTAAAATAATGCAATCCTCATTTGGCACTGATGTTCACAGCAATCTCTATTTGTAGCAGAAAGCAAATTTTCATGTGAGCAATGCAATTTACAAGGAATGTACATTTTATTAAAATTCTGGCCCTGGAGACATCTTAAAATCCATTCTCAGGCCTTTGAGACTGCCGGTGATCCATGAGAAATGTCTAAATGATCCCTTATTTCCACAGTGGATTACAGCTTCAAGAATAGTGCCCATCTCTGGCAGGATAAATCCCCCTTCAGGTTTAATCTCTTTGAGAATTCAGTTTATATTAAAAGGAAAAAAACACTTTTCTATGCATTTATACATTAAAAATGGGATTTAGAGTGGAGCTTTGATACCTGATCCTGTTTAATCTGTGCAGAAATCTTGGGCAGCAGGTATTACCAGCTCTGCTCAGAGACAAGGATCCCGAAGCTCAGAGAGGCTAAATGACATTGCTCAGATCACACAGCTGATGAGCAGTACATAGATCAGCTTTGGATTGAAGTCCCCTGGCTCAGAGTCCATAATCAGTAAGTTAAAATGACAGGCACTCATTGTGGGTCATGTATGGAAGCCGCTCTTGATCAGAAGTTCTGTGAGTAGGTAGGACTGAGATGACAATCACTGATTTTCTAACATCTCTCCCTGCCCCTGACCATTCTATCCCTCATGGGCCATACTGATCTCTTTCATATGCCTGATGACCTTGGAATGCCCTTGTCTGCAACTCCTGAGATGGCTCTTGATCACTTACTGAATACAGTTCACTCTTGCCACCAAGGCCCTTTATAATCCCCTCACCAGCCTCTTCGTATTCCTCCCTCCCCATCCCCACCTCAGGAGTACAGGCCCCTGCTGTTTCCTCCACCAGAGATCGGGTTCCACTCTGAATCTGGTAATATCACCCAAACCCAGGTCAAAGTTGTCTTCGTGAAGCCTTCCCAAATGTCCAAATGGTGGTCAGGCAGAATGAACTGTCTTTCTCAGAGATGACCCGCTCATATAGGCCAGTCCAACATTTCTTATGTCCACCAGGCTGGATCTGCTATCCCTCTCTCCAACAAGACTCAGAATCCACCTAAAGAAATCAATGGTTTAACCTGCTTCTGCTTTGTGTATGTTTGATCGCCTCCTACCAACAACCCGTAACCTAACTGAATTGTTTCTTGACATGCAGGACAGGGGTCAACAAATTACTCCGTCTGCTAGTTGCAGCCATCTATCTGAGTCTTGTTTTTAGAAAGTTATATCGGGTTACATCTTATGTATGGATGCTTTGCACTACTAATACAGAATTAAGCGGTTGCCACGGTCTTCACAATCTGCCAAAATATTTATGATCCAGAATAAAAAAGTTTCATAATCACTGTGCTGGAAGTATGCTAAAGAATCAAAGTCAACTTGTGGTCTTACTGAAGGAGGAATAAGAAATCTCCCAAAGATCTGTTTGAGTTTGGGTTCAAATTCTGGGATAGGCTATCTCTTATATATCAGAAAAATCATGTCCCTGGTTTAGACTTCAATTTCCTCATCTGAGAGACAGAAAAGTTAGACTAGACAAGTGGTTTTTAAGTTTTTTATGGTGCCCAAAAACACTTTCCCATGAAGAGTGCCGTAGTCTTCCTTTATCCTGTTTCACTATCTGTAGTTTTAGCTGGTGCACATGATCAAAACTAGGAAATAGAAGACTCTGAGATCAATAATTCATAAATTTTAAAATTTTATATGGCTCCCAGTAGTGTGATGATAACTCACTCACATCGTCCCCTGCATCTTGCCAAGGATGTGAGCCTCATTGTGCCAACGGATCTGTGTTGTATACACTACCTGCCCATTAGTCACTCAGTAGCCATCTCATTTATCAGAATAAGTGCCATGATAGCATGATGCTTGTGTTAAGTATCCTTCCCCTGATTATTGCTAATCTTTTACAGTATCTAATTAGAAAGTAAACTTCGCTGTGGCTCTAAAACCATAGTATATATAGTCTGTCAGGTTCCAGGTACCCACTGGGTGCAGGGGTGTCTTACAACATATCCCCATGTGTGTAACAAGTGTATAGCAAGTTGTGTAAAGCAGAAGACAGTTATTTTGATAAAACCAGGGTGGGAGGCCAGAGCTAGGCTCCTTTGTGTCCAGTTCTTACTCCTGACACACGGAGGTTCAAGAGCAGAGGTCCCCAAATTTTTGGCACCAGGAAGCAATTTGTAGAAGACAACTTTTCCATGAACTGAGGAAGGGATGGCTTCAGAATGAGTCAAGTAGATGTCATCTAGTGTACATCGTATTTCTTTTGTAAATATATTAAAGATTAAAAGCAATCATAAGTCCTTACAAGTGAGTATCCACACCTAAATTATGACGTACTACTCTTCATTGCTGAGAAATATATTAGGTGCTCATAGGGAACTCAGATCCCTCACGTGCTTGTTACACAGTTGGGTCTGTGCTTCCTTGAGAAGCTAATGGCTGCTGGTCCAACAGGAGGCAGACAGCAGGAGGCAATGCAAGTGGTGGGAAGCAGATGAAAATACAGACAAGGCTTCACTCCCTTGCCCACCGATCACTTCCTGCTGGGTGCCCAGCTTCCTAACAAGCCAGTGAGCTCTAAAGCACCAGTCTGCACTCCAGGGACTGGGAACCCTGCAGGTATCCCCCAACCCCTCACTCTGTTCTGATCATTCTCTAGAGCCCCTTCCCTATCACAGCCCATGATTCTTGGAGGTACTCTGTAAATTTCTACATTTGGGACCATCTCAAATCAAATTCTATCTTCTAAAACATTTGTCCATAACCAAACCACAGCTGAGGCGGATTGGAACAGTAAAAATAAATTAATGTCATCAGACATGTTCCCCTCCCATCTGTAGACAGCCGAAAGTACACCTTCTGCATCACAGAGTGAACGGGCACTTTCTGTGATCTATCTTGGGCCTTTTAAAACACGAAAGCAAAGTGTCAGCTTCTGGGAGATGTACAACATGAGGGACTGTCACTCCAGTGACGGAGCACTCTCGGGAGCTGTGCTGTTTCAAAAGGCATCAGGCAGGTAATGACACTGGAGTTATTTGTTGCCAGAGCTGGGAATATTTTGAAGAGCTCACCAGGGCATTGAGACTGCATCAAAGAAACATTTTGGTCCCCAGATAGAGAGCTTCCGTGAAAGACAGCTGGTCAGAGGTCCTTAGCGTTCAGTGATTTCAGAAGGCAGGGTATTTACAGTCTTGTCTCTGCCACTGTCAAGGTGCCAGTGACCAGCTCTCTGGCTTCTCTTTGGGCCTGGGCTCCTTATCTGTAACTTGAGTAGTTTGTACTAGGTAGCAAATGAGCATGTGCTGTGTACTAGGATCTGTACTGGGAGCTTTGTAGACAAAAGTTCCATGCTCATCATATGAAAAATGTAGAAAGCTGAGTCTCAGAGACATTAATCTACCTGTAACCACACAGGTAGTCAACAAGATAGCATTCAACCAGGTGAGTACAGTCTGGCTCCTAGGTCAGGTAGCTTCAGTTTGAATTCTGCATTCACCACTGACAGGTGAGTGCACCAATCTACTGAAATAATTAAATTTCTGTTTCTTCACATATAAAAAGTATAGTGTGAGGGAGGGCTCTGACTCTGCCTCCTTTGTGGGGTTGTTTGAAGAATTACATAAGAAAATTTTAATACAACACCTAGTAGATTCTGAGTCATAATGGATGATTTCTATTACTGCCATGTGGGTAAATCCAAAACCCATGCTATTAGCCAGTAAGCATTCAGCTTTCTTGGCACCTATTGCTTCGTAGGATTCTTAGCAATGCCAGTGGTGAGCTATGCCAGGCCAAGGCCACTGGCTGATTCCTTCTCTTCGTCCCATCTCCGTACTTTGGATATGGCTTCTGGAAATGTTTTCTTTCCTGCTCTTCAGGACATCACATTTTCCTAGGTCTTGCATAACTTTGCTGGAGGCTCATGAATCTTTATTTACTTCTTCCCCAGAGCCCTAAAAACACAAGAGTCCCAGGTTTTCCTCAAGCTTTTCACTTCTCCATCAGTACCCTCTTCTTATACAAGTTAATCCCAACAAGGTGAAAACTCACATTTCTCTCATACCTGGACCTGGCCTCTCAGTTCAACGGAGTCTGGGGACTCTGAAAACAACACCCCACAATATGATGCTTTGGTGTGTGCTGAGCTCTGGGAACTGGAAGGGGCTGGACAGCCCAAGCAGGCCCTGGAAGCTGTTTCTCTCCGATCTTTTGCCTTCCTGCCTCTCACTCTACTCTCCTCTTACTAACCTGTCAATTGTTATAGGAGCGTTGGGCGTGAACCTTACTGATGGACAGGGAAAGGTTTTAAAGCTTTGCAGCCCCTGTAACAGAAACTTCAACGTTGTGATGAATAAGGTTGCATTAGTCTACTTCACTGGCTTGGGAGCCAACCAGGGGATTGGAGGAACACACTTCTGAGTGTTTGAGTGGGTCAAGAAGGCACGGCCTTGGGTCCATATCTGCTTCCTCTCACCTTCCCCTGTGCTTCTTTCTGGCTGCTGTGAATCGAGCACTCCTCTCCACCATGTCCTTGAGTGACAACGTTCCCGCGCTGGAACCAGCTGACTATAAACGAAGGCCGCTGAACGACGGGCTGAGTTAAACCTCTCCTCCTCTCACTGCTGGTGTCAGGGATTATCCCCCAGCTCACTAATACAGACGCTCAAGATTTCTCAGCTGTAGCACATCCCACAGAGAATGAATGTGTCTTCTCCGCTCAAATGTTTAGCATCCTTCCAACACGTGTCAATCAGGTCACCCAGGTATCATCTCCTGGGTCCTTTCCTCTCACGCTCAATTTCAGACCCATCTGTAAGGTCTTTCTGCTGCACTTGTAAAATGTATCGCCTCTGGCATTTTTCAGCAACGCTCACTGTTACAAGAGGGGCCCGGTCCTCTAACACCTACTGCCTGGATGGTTCAAATAACAGCCTCATGACCCTGCTGCCCTTAATTTGAGCATTTAAATGTAGCCAGGTTCAACCTGTAGATGCAAATGAGTTCTAGAAAGTAGGACAGCTTTTATAGAGTGGAATATTTCTATAGGAAACTTGGTGTGGGAATGTAATGAGGGGAAGGAATAAATATGATACAGAAAGAAAATAAAAGAGCATGTATAAAGGGGGGAGGAGGGGGGAGTGGGTAGGGATATGGGTAAAAATGAGAATTAACTTGTGGCAT
>PVIC010027087.1:0-24107 GCA_004025085.1 Thryonomys swinderianus
AGAGGACTTCCTGCAGGAGACAGCGAAGGTGAGCAGTGGAGAAGGGTTCCTTGCTCCCCGCAGTCTTGGCAGCATTTGTTGCTGGTTAATTTCAAAATAGTAGCCATTTGTTGTGGAGTAAGATGAATTCTGTGTTGTTTTCGTCTGCATCTCTCAAATGACTAGCGATGTTGAACATTTCCTCATGTGCTTTTTAGCTGCTTTTACTTCTTCCTCTGAAAAGTGTCTGTTCAGTTCAGATGCTCGTTTTTGAATTGGGTCTTTAAATGAGGGAGGGTTGATTTTTTTAAGCTGCTAGAGCTTATTTTTAAAAAAAAAACTGGCCTTAAATGTTTGTTTTTGTACCAGAAATTCACCCAGAGTGTATTCCAGTACATCAATTCTTATGAACAAATCGTTACTGTCATCTCCCTCACTTTACAGCTGCCATGGGGCTCTGAGATCCTTTGTGCTGCATACGCATCACACTTCCTGGCCCAGTGAAGGCTTCTGTCCTCTGCCCCATGCTTCTGCACTCTGCCTGTGCTGATGCTCCAGCTCTGCTCTCTGCACTCACGTTGAATTTCTCAGAAAAAGAAGATGTTTGTGTTTAACCGGATTTAAAATCGAATGTCTCCTACCTTCAAGTAAAAAACAATATATTTAGAGGTACTGAGTGGTCCTACAGATCATGTCTCTATTCATGAGATGCAGATGCACACACGACCAGGTACCACTACTCCCCACATGAATCCTTTCTTGAGATGTGCAGTGGAAAGACTGTTGATACCAAGAGACTAATGGAGTCTTATATTTGTTATCTTTAATCATCATCCTTAGCTTTCTCCACTGAAAACTCCTACCCACTTGAGAACTTTGGTTTTTTTATCCTTAACTTCTAGAAGAGTCCAACACACAAATATTTACTAAAGTCACTGAACACCCATTGTCAGTAGTATGGCTTGGAGCTTCTTTAAGTTTGCTACTCCCCCATCCACATTCATTAAAAGCTTTCTAAGTCTCCAACAAAGATGCAGGTGACCTGTTTCTGGGTGATGAGATCCGGTGAACAGCAAAGCGCCTATCTTTTAGCATGTGATTCCCAGAAAAGCAGACCTTGTCACTGTCCTTTCTCAAAACCAAGCTGTTTTGCAAGTTCAAAGGCTTCAGTTGTGTGCATTCCTCAGACTCTCTATCAACTCACACAAGCACTTTGAGTGACTTGAGTTTGGTTAGAATTAGGACAGCACAGGGCCGGAGGGTTAGCTGAGCGGTTCCGGCGCCTGCCTCGCAAGCGCAAGGTCCTGAGTTCGATCCCCGGTGACCACATACAATGTTGGGCGTGGAGACTCATGCCCACCAGCAATCAATACCACATACCACAGTGCCGGGCGTGGTGGCTCATGCCTGTAATCCCAGCACTCGGGAGGCAGAGGCAAGAGGATTGCTGAGTTCGAGGCTTGCCTGGGCTACATAGTGAGCTCAGGGCCAGCCTGAACTACAAAGCGAGACCCTGTCTCAAAAAAAAAAAAAAAAAAAAAAGAATTAGGACAGCACAGCATGATTAGCATTTGAGATAGCTAAATACTCATTCAACCTTTTATTAAACAGTTCTTTAAACCTTTGGACTTGACAAAGTAAGAACCTACAACTTTGGGAAAAGCAAGAAGGGCAAAAAGTGGTAATGACTTAACAGAAATATCTCAGCCAATTCTTGTATTTAATGATACAATATCACTGCCCCAGTACCACTGCATCATAAATGGAACGCTTGTGTTTACCATAGTGCCACCTCCTGGCCAAATCTGAGACCTGTGAATGAAAGGATTTGGTGTGGTGTAGCTGGGTCAGCACGTTTTGTCCAAAAAAAAAAGATGATCCATTGATGGCACAGAGAGTGATCAGTGTCTTAGTATGGAGGTACCATCCAGAACCAAGAACTCCAAAGTATTCCAGAAACTTTCTTGTTACAGGTTATTTCTAATGTTTGTTTTTCGTTAATTTGGTTTTTGCGTGTGTGTGAAAAAAGTTTTTTTTTTTTTTTTGGTCATTTATTTCTCATTTCACTAAGCCAGTGGTTCTCACGGTGTATTTCTTAGATCAGTATTAGTATCTAGGAATTTGCTACACATTTATATTCTCAGCCCCCATCTTAAAGCTACCAAGTCAGAAATTTTGATGGAAAGTTGAAATGTTTTATATTAACAAGCCCACAAGTTAATTCAGATACATGCTCAAATTTGGGAACCACTGATCTTACCTGGATATACTTTGAACACTTTATGGAGGAAGATGGAATTTCATGTTACTTAGACATTTAAGATTCATAGTCACTGACAAATCTCATTTATACCACACACTGGGAAGCTGAAGCAAGAGCTTGGTGAACTCACGGCCAGCCTGGACAGCACAGTGAGGCTCTGGCCCAAGAATTTAAAAGGTCTGGATGTGTGTGGAGCTCATTGGTAGAATGATTTTGTAGCACATTTGAACTCTTGAGTTCATTCTCCACTACTACAAACAAAAAACAAAAAGGAAAAAGACAAGAGGCTCTTATTCATTTCTGCCCCAAAATCTTTGTACCCATGTCCAGCCTGATTTATTCTTCACCAATACTGATGGAACTTCAAACATCAGAAGAAAGCATACTCTTCCAGAAACAAATTCAAGTGTTGGTTGCCTCTCTTCTCTGTGATTCTTCTAGAAAATAATCCCACCATTGTCCAGTAGCTCTATGTGGAAACACGTTCTATTGGGAATCATACTCACCTTTTAAAAAAGGAGTCATCTTCCTAAGTGACCCTAAATATTGCTCCTAGACAGCCGAGATAAGGGAAGCAAACCTGTAAACTCAGATTAGGACAGCTGAAACAGACCTTTCAACACCAATGTCTGCATTGCGTGCTGAGCAAACAGACCTTCATGGCTTTAATCTGAAAATCAGAATGTCAGGAGACTGAAGAAAAATATTACTATCAGAATCTTCTGACACCAGCACAGTAAGGATACTATTGCCTAGGCAGCAGAGCCTAGCAAAATCCAGTTCTACCCAGGGATGGTCACTAAGCCGTGGAGTGTTAATGAATCTCTCTATTTAAATCAACTATACAGAAGGCACACAAACCACATAAAATGTGTAAAGGGTCTAACAGGTCATTTGGTGACCTCTCATTCGATATGAAACATTCCCAAACACCTCTTTCTGTCATGTCTATCAGGGGTCAAGAGATTACTGGACCTTTTCACAACTTAGCCATCTCTGAAATATCATCACCCTCCATCTCCAAAATTAGCGTTTTCTCTATCCACAGCTCCATGCCAGAAATGAAGAACTCTTTACAAATATGACACATTTCTTTTTCTTGCATTAATTTCCCCACACACCTACCACTCCTGACCCAGAACAACACCAGGCATTTTGTTCCTATTCTATCTCTTCATGCTTAATTATTTAGATCTTATTCATGGTCCTTTGTTTGACAACTCAGTCCTGATTTATTTTTAAAATATTATAATTTGCCATTGAATATACAGAAAGAAGCAATGATAATTTCTTTTCTTTCTGTCTCTCCTCAGTTTTGAGCTCATTTATTAAGGCTTTCCTATGTGCCAGGCACTAAGCTCATTTATAGACATCTAAATACACTTTCTTATTTAACCTATGAGACATGTAAAATTAGTATGTCTATTTAACAAGAAAGGAAATTAAAGCTCACATAAGTAATTTTTTAAATATCACACAGCTGGTAATTGGAAAACTTGGATTCAAATGGAGGTCAATGTTAATGAATGTCATAAAGTACTAAATTGACCATTCTGCCAAAGGCATTTACACCCCTTAGTGATAGAGATTAAGTTCAGCCTCTCTCTCCAGAACAGTGACTGTATCTTACCAAGAGCCCTTTAAGTTAGCTTTATAAACAAGCATTAGATGAACAAGAACTTACAGACTTATATTGTGTCTAATTTTATCCATTTTAATCTATGTGAGTCTATATCACTTGACAAACTCTCTGAAAGATCTTATTTGGCCAAACTAGTATTTTCTCTTAGATTTTAACATATCCTCAGGCACTGTGTACCTTGATGGTGACAGTCACCTTAGACAGTACCGTGGGAATGACTAGATTGGCCAACACTTTGAAAAGCTTCCCCACCAAGGAAGGTTCCAACCAGAAGAAAATGCTTTAAGTTTGCTGTTTAAAAAGAACTAGTTGCATAGAAAACTCCAGAGTAGTTGAAGTTTAACTGAAATTCTTTCTATCTCAGTGATGCCAGACAGACCTCCAAGATAAGCTTGCATAAAACCAATATGGAAATATCCACCATTCTTCCTCCAGAGAGCTCTTCCTTGTACTAATTCTATGCTGTGTGGGGGGGGGGCGGTGAACCCCTTATGGTCATATAAAACAAATCTATTTCTTTTCATATAATATTGTTTTTGAAATATTATTGTGTTCTCTTATATTCTTTACTAAGCCAAATTATTCACTTCCATTTGCAAGTCTTCTCTATATGGCTAAACTTCTCTGGGCCATTCAAACTTTTCCTTATACATCAAGTTCTCCAGGATTATTATTACTTCAGTGATTATCTTCTAAATCCTCTCTAGTTTGTGTGAATCCCCTTAAGTAAGATTAGGACACAATTATCCAGGACCTCAAAAATGTATCTTTCTTTCAAAAATGATTGTTAGGGATTCCAGACAAAATGCAGAAAGATTATTATAATGAATATCTATGTATTATTACTAAATTTAAATGGAACATGATCAAGTAGATGAAGCCATCCACATAATCTCCCCATTAGCACCTTCTTCCTTATGCTGTGTAGGTAATGCTGCCAGTGTCTGTTATCATGAACCAAACAATCATTGTTTATCATTCCCAAGTATTTTTTTGTGTCACTGAAGACTAATCTTAATTTTCCTTTATGTTTCCCATGCCATCTCAGGCTGATAATGATAACTGTCTTGTTTTTTGTAAACCTTCCCAGAAAGAGTAAGTGTAAATAATAGCTCTTATTCTTTACATTTGGCTTTTCACCCTCATTCTTTTCAATTTTTTTTTATGTTTAACAAATTCATTCTGTTACCAAGTAAGACACATCTAGAGCTGACAACAGCAGAAGTGGAGAATATTTGTGCTTCATATTCTGACACCATGTTTTCATATTAATTTAAAACTGTGTTTAAAGTATCCTTTGTAAATAATCTCTGAACCAGTGCAGAGAAGCACTAAATGTGAACGTTATGTTTTCTTTCCTGAAAGTCTGAGCTATGAGAATTGTAATCACTTCCCAATGTCTGAGGTGATATTCAGTTAGTAGTCTGAACCTCCTTCTGGAAGATTAAATTTCCACCATATCTCTGAAGTCCTCAGGGTCTACTAATAGGTTAATCTCCAAACTGCATCTTGTAGATATGAATGTGAGTTTTCCTGAGGAGCCTTAAGTGATTGCACATGTAACACAAAGTTTGTTGTAAAACTAGTAGGAATGAACTGTCTTCATAGTATGAAGGACTGTCGATTCTACCTAAATGTCAAATTCTTCAAAAGCCTTGTTCAATAAAATAAATACCCAGCGAAAACATAAGCATTTCCACACTAGATGTTTAACATTGTAGCTTCAAGGGTATTCTGAATAGTAGTTCAGAAAAAAATGTTGTCAGTTTTCAGATGCTTAAAATATACTCCTCAATAAAATGATACTTTGTTGCAATAGGGATATAATTAATTTTCCCCCATAGATTAAACTTGACTCCTTTTTTTTTCTGGGGTGCAGATCAAACCAAAGACCCCATGCTACTATACAAATGCTCTCCCGCTGAACCACTTCTCCACTTTCTCCATATATTAAAGTATTTGTTACCAAATAGATTCTGTTTTCACTAGAAGCAGGCAATAAAAGTTAATTTAGGCAAGTTATACAACTATTAATTATACACTTGAGAAATAATATATATTATATATGTACTTTTAACAGCATTTGTCTTGGAAAATAGACACATCTGTGTAAACATCAAAATAGAATACTAACCAAATGAATGACATGGCTTCAATATTCATAATAAAATTGTGTCTTCCATGTGTTTGTTCAAAAGAGAAGCTATGTAACAAAGCTTTTTCTGGAAAATGGATTAAAGTAATAGATAAACTAATATATAAGTTATATATTTATATATAAATATTTATAGATATAATTATCCTTTTTCCAATTTTTATAAAAATTATTGAAGTACAGAAAATAACTAATTTCCATGCATTCATCACCAAAAGCCAACAAAAGCTGTTGACATTTTAATCTTTTTTGCTCCAGCCTTTCAAATTTAATAAAGGAAATAAAATATTTCAAATGGAAGTAAATTAAAATTCCTGTTGTTCATCTCCCTCTTTCCCATCTCTTCCCTTTTGCAGAGGCAACTTCTATATCAATGATCATGAGTGTAATGTGTATGCTTTAGTCCTTATTTTTGTACTCAGTACATTTATGTACTCTCTGTTTGTTTTTAATTCACATAAGTACTTGCCATGATGGTTAATTTTAGATGCCAAGTGGACTGGAGAAAACTACACTCAGAGACCTGGAAAAGCATTAGCTTGGGTGTGTCTGTGAGAGTGTTTTCAGAGGAGGATAGTAAGTGGGCTTGAAGAAACTAGGTAGGAAAGACCTGCCTTTGGTGTGGGTGGCGCCTTCTAGTTGGCTGGATGGCCTCTGCATTCCCACCACCCATCCCAGACAGCAGGGGCACAACCGCCTCTTACGTGGGTATCAGATATTTCTACTTTCCAATATTTGGAATCCTAAGTCTTACACCAGCCAACCACTCCACAAGTTCTCAGGCTTTTGATCTCAAAAGCAGAGCTATACCATCAGCCTCCCTGGTGCCAGGGCCCTCAGACTTGTACTGAGCCATGTATCCCAGGGTCTCCAGTCTGCAGATGACCTGTTGTGAGGATTCTCAGTGCCATAACCGAGTTGATTCCCCAATAAATCTCCTCTCTGGTATGTAAGATATACATATCTTTTTTGGACATGTATATCTACCTAAAGAATTTACTCTTAAATGGTATCTGCTATCACTCCTGAAATGAAGTGAAACTTTTTGTTGGCCATCAATGAGGACAACCATGCTGACTGATACTGACCTATATCATTCTCTTATATTGCTTAGAACTCTCATTTCATGATATAATTAACTGACTATCTGATGAAAAGTTAGATAACTTGTTACAACAAGCAATTCTAAAAACTGCCACAGTTATCATCTTTTCTATATCTTCTAAATATGTGCTGGAGTCTCTCTAGAAATGTATACAGTGAGGTGAGTTATTTTAAATTATAGATATTAGCAAAATGCTCTCCATGTCAGTTGTACCAATTACAATTTCACTACAGAATTTTTGTCTCTTCTTTTTAGTATGTGACATTGTCGGTAGAGCAAACATTTGTCATTGTTTTGGGCTCCACAACAATCTGAATATCCTACCTGTACTGAAGAAAATCTCCAATTATGAATACTTGCTCCTCACTATAGATATCAGACACGCTCTTTCCCACCTTTTCTGGGTTTTGTCAGCTAAATCACAAGAAGCCAGTGCCTTGGTAGGAACCGGGTACCCCTTGGAACCTACTCTTAAGGGCAGCAGTTACCTTGTTCCTTAGAATCTTGAGAGACAAGAGGTTTTAGAAGCCACATTCTGGTATTGTGCTGACCCTGGTCACATGATCAGAGATATGTAGTCAGAACTTCTGAAGGTTGTAGCATGCCATTGATGTTTAGGGTATGATTTGGACTGTGGCTACCTGTAGATTTGTGAT
Organism: Thryonomys swinderianus; assembly: GCA_004025085.1. Lineage (NCBI taxonomy): Eukaryota > Metazoa > Chordata > Mammalia > Rodentia > Thryonomyidae > Thryonomys > Thryonomys swinderianus. Next base: position 7,801 of record PVIC010027087.1, read on the forward strand.
TTTTCTAAGAGTTGAGTGAACCTTTAAGGAGGGTTAAGTCTGGAAATTGTCCACTTTTAAGTCTTTGTTTCTTGGAAAACTAGCTGAATAGCCTTAAGTAAAATACTATTTCAGAAAAGATACTTCCTTCTCTTCTACATCTGGGAAATAATTGTACCTATAGTGTAATGTTGTATTAAGTATTAATTGTGCAAATATCTATAAAATATTTAAAAACCTAACTGGCAGAGAGCCAACAGTCAGTCAGTAAATACTCACTTCTATAATTTTTTGTTGTTTTGTTTTGTTTTTTTGCCTAAACTATTATTGGTTTTATAGGATACATCTGTAGAATCATTTCTGGTCCATTTAGACTTTTTTTTGTAATCTGAAGGATGAGAAATGTTATTTCATTAATTTTATTCCCTTTTCTTTATATTAGTGGATCAAAGCATTTTTTCATGTTTATGGATCATTTGAATTTTGTGTTCTGTGAATTTTTGTTAGTATAATGTACATTTCTATTGGGTTACTTTTCTTTTTCTTATTGAACTGCAAGCTGTCTTTATATATCCTGTATATTAACTCTTTTTTACATTATATATTGCAGAATCTTCTCCTTATCTGTCATTTGCTTTGTATATGATGTCTTTTATTGTGATAAAGTTTTAATCTTTCAAGTGATCTAATTTACTAGGCTTCTTCTTCATCATTAAGGCCTTTATTTTTGTCTTAGTGAAATTCTCTCCTATTTGAGATCATAAAAACATTATCCTGATTTTATCCCCTTGAGAGGTTTAACTTCATTTTCATACTTCAATGTTGATACTTTACAAACTATGATTTTTTAAGATAAAACTATGAAAGAAGATTACAGCAATAGTAACTTTCCATTATTTGCTTACTAATGCTGAGGGCAGCAAGGTTGTCTGTGCAGAAGGCTGAGTCATTCCATTAATCCATTGGAAGCAAAAGGTAGATTAAAGGAAAGATTGATAATACAGGCTGGTTGGTCTCATTCTTGAAGGTCTGACCAATTTATTATGTGAATAAGCTAAACTGCCTGTTTTAAACCTTTAAATCTTTCCAATCACAGATAAACAAGCCTGCACACATTTTAGTAATTTCTTTCTAACTAGAAGTCAGCAATTAAAGAGGCAGCCTTTATGCTAAGATTAAGGAGGGTCATTTTTTAAAAACTGAAATCTCAAAGCTGCCAACAGCCTTGCTCTACCCCTACGCAAGGTCAGGGTGATGATGTGCTCTAGCCACTGCCTCCGTGCACTCAACTGAGACTTGAAAGGAATTGTGTCATTTTAAATTAGTCATTTCCAAACTTCTTTCCATATCTGTTTTGGCCTGGAGTAAAAGTCTAGTCTTGTAAATTCTTTCTACCACTCAAATAAAACTGACTATCTTCATTTGCATTCATATCTCTCCCTGAGGAATCTATGTAAGTTTGGATTTTGTGAATACACTATATAAATATTCATTTACTTAAAACTAGCTTAGTTTTGCTTCGAGTTGAAATTGGTGGTTGTTGAGAGCCATCCTATAGATCTTTGGGGGAAAGATCATTTCCTAATTAGATTATGGTTAGGGCTGTCTGAAGCCTAATGTCTCCTTGCGGGACAGGCGGCTATGGTGAAACATCACTGCATGTGCCTCCAGTCACAGCTGAGGCCTCGGGGATTCCGTGATGCTGTGATGCTCCAGGGAAAGATTATAGCAGCTGAAGACGTCCCGGTTCTTTGTGAGTGGACACTAATAAAAAGAGAAAGATTTTCTCTGGGGGAAAGGATAAAATTCTTGTTAGCCTGCTCTCTTGTCCTACGACTGTAAGAATACTTTGCCCTTCACACCATTCTCATCAACCTAAGGTCCTTACCAAGTTAAGATCTTCATCAACTCTAAGATTCTCATCAACATGGGATCACCACCACCATATGAGTTACCTGATACTTCCTCTTATTATTGAGTGCAACCAATAAATAATGGCTAGCTTGGAGTATCTTCATCCTTGCTCATTCTGGCATTGACTTTCCAGCCACCCATGTACTTTGATCACGGCTAGTTAAAGTCCTATATGCTTCACTTATCTGTATATCCCATTATTTTCCTCTGCTTGTGAAGTTCTTTGCTATTACTTTGTATTGTTTTGTTTTGTTTTGCTTTGTTTTTTGAGACAGGGTCTCGCTTTGTAGTTCAGGCTGGCTCTGACCTCACTATGTAGCCCAGGCAAGCCTTGAACTCAGCAATCCTCCTGTCTCTGCCTCCTGAGTACTGGGATTATAGGCGTGAGCCACCACGTCCAGCTCTTTGCTATTACTTTATGAACAGTTTTTTATGTCTCTTTTTTTATACCCTGCTTTTTCATTGACTCTAATCAGTCTTATGTTATTCTTCTTTGTGTCGTCTAGCAGCTGCTGGATTGATTGATTTCTCATGAGGATTTTGGTTCCTTTGTCAAAGATGAGGTGGCTTAGTGTATCTGGAGTTGTTTCTGGATCTTCTAATCTATTCCACTGGTCCTCAGGTCTGTTACTTTGCTAGTACCATGCAGTTTTTTTTTTTTTTTGAGACAGGGTCTCGCTTTGTAGTTCAGGCTGGCTCTGAGCTCACTATGAAGCCCAGGCAAGCCTTGAACTCAGCAATCCTCCTGCCTCTGCCTCCTGAGTGCTGGGATTACAGGCGTGAGCCACCACGCCCGGCTACCATGCAGTTTTTATCACAGTGGCTTTACAGTAGAGTTTTAAATTGGGGATTGTAATACCTCCTGCCATGTCCTTGTTGCTTAGAATTGCTTTTGCTATTCTAGGTCTCTTGTGGTTCCAGGTGAATTTTTGGATTATTTGGTCCCATGTTATTTTTTAAAAAATATTTCCTATAGTCAAACATCCTCAATAGAGGAAAGACAGCCTTTTCAACAAAAGGTACTGGAAAAACTGGGCTTTAACATGCCAAAAATAAAGCTAGACCTATCTTGCCATGTATGAAACTAAAATCACAATGGATTAGAGACTTAAACATTAAAACAGAAACACTAAATCCGCTGCAAAACAGGTTAGGTAAAACTCTTGGAGACATTGGCTTAGGCAGAGATTTTATGAACAAACACCTCTATAGCGTGAGAACTAGCAGAAAGAATCAACAAATGGGATCTCATCCTATTAAAAGGCTTCTGCACAGTAAAAGAAACCCCTGGCACAACTAAAAGACAACCAGCAACATGGGGAAAAATGTTTACCAGCTGTTTCTCAGACAAAGGGCTACTATCTAGAATATATAAAGAATTTAAACAAATTAGTTTCCCCAAGTTTAAAGACCCAATTCAAAAATGGGCAACTGAAATGCATAGATGACTTATCAGAGGAAGAAGTAAAAGCAGCCAAGAAGCATATGAAGGGGCCGGAGGGTTAGCTCAGTGGTTCCGGCGCCTGCCTCGCAAGCGCAAGGTCCTGAATTCGATCCCCGGTAACCACAAAGAATGCTGGGCGTGGAGACACGCCCACCAACAATCAACACCGCATACCACAGTGCCGGGCGTGGTGGCTCACACCTGTAATCCCAGCACTCGGGAGGCAGGGACAGGAGGATTGATGAGTTCGCGGTGGCTTGCCTGGGCACCATAGTGAGCTCAGGGCCAGCCTGAACTACAAAGCGAGACCCTGTCTCAAAAGCAAAAAAAAAAAAAAAAAAAGAAACATATGAAGAAATACTCAACATCACTGGTCATTCAAGAGATGCAGATGAAAATAACACTGAGATTCCATCTCACCCCACAAAGAATGGCTGCTGTTGTGAAATTAACCAGGGATAAATGCTGGCGAGGCTGCAAGGAGAAAGGAATCCTCCACTGTAGGTGGGAACGTAGACCTGTGCAAGCATTGTGGAGATCAGTGTGCAGAATCCTCAGAAAACTAAGATTAGAGATTCCATCTGACCCTCCTATTCTCTTGCTAGGAATATACTTGAAAGAATTAAAAGAGTCATATTATAGAGACATATGTACACCCATGTTCATAGCAGCTCTGTTTATGATAGCCCAATCTTGGACACAACCCAGATGCCCATCAACTGGAGACAGGATAAAGAAGATGTGCTTTTTTAATAAAATTGAGTACTATTCTGCCCAAAAGAATGACAAGTTTGAGTCATTTATACTCAAATGGACACACATTGAGGACACACTAATAAGTGAAATAAATAGGTCACAGGTAAATACCACATCTTTTCTCTGGTATGAGAATCTGTAGATGTAAATGGGTTCTAGAATGTTTGACAGATTTTGTGAAATAGGAAATATTCAAAGGGAAAGTGGTAGGAGAAAGTAATGAGGAGAAAAAATAAACATGATTTAAAAAGTAAAAGAAAGCATATGTATATAGGGGGTGGGAGGTGTAGGATGGGTGGGAATATGGGTAAAAATGAGAATTAACTCATGCCATATACTGGTACAAATTCCCCAAAGTTGAGTGTGATTGTGAGCTATATATAAAATGTGCCTATAAAGAATTCAATTTTTTAAAAAAATCTGCCCTATCATCACCAAACCACCATCCTGGCCTTGCAATGGCTCACTCTGTTGCATATACTTTCAATGGAGTTTTTTAATTCCCTGGATATCTGTTTGAATATGTTTCATGGATTCCATTTCTTTCCTCTGCTGACCATTCATGGTTCATCATAGCCCTAAGTTCTTCTATTTTTTTTTTAAATCTGTTTCTGTTCTAGAATCTCTAAGCACACCTTGCAGCTCATACCATCTGGGAAATTATTTCTTATTTGATAATTTTTCTGCAACTTCATTTGGCTCTTTTGTTACTTCCTGTGTTACCATCTCAGGGTGTCCAAGTGAGTGATTGTCAGATTTTTCACTTCACTGCCCCCAGGCCTTTCCTTTGATGAGCTGGAAGACTAAGTGTCTTCTCATCTTTATTTTGTTGTTGTTGTTGTTGTTTATGGATTTGGTTTAATCTCTATGTTCATACTTCTATATTGTTTATTGTGAATATTTATAGTATTTATATCCCTCAGGGAACAGTTACTTCACACAGGTTTCTCCCTGGTATAACTGAACTTTCAGTTTTCAGTCTTTAATGACCCTTAGGCAATCTTGGTTTTAGTGTACCAAGAAGGGAAAGTGATTTGAACAATCAGATCACCCTTGACCAGGTAATAAATCAGCATTAACCATACCATTAAACATAGATGTAAAAATGACAAATTGTGGTAGCTATTAATCTGTTGCCTTACCCATATGAACTCGATTAAAATCAAGAAGTAACCAAAAGTAGTTTGAAGTAAACAGACCCTTCAATATACCGAATTAACCCTTTAAGATGAAGACTTAGGAGTGGGTAAGGGAGAGCAAGATAAAAGGACAGGGAAAGGGTAAAACTGGTGGTAGAGAGCCATCCTATAGAACTTGGGGGAAAGATCATTTCCTAATTAGATTATGGTTAGGGCTGTCTGAAGCCTAATGTCATCCTATAGGATGATTACACAAATTTCAGGGGACTGGTAAAGACAGGAGAAAAGGAGAGAATGAAGGAATAAAAGTAAGAATAGAACCCATGAACAGCAACAAGAAAAAAGGAGACTATATTCACTGTCCTATAAAAAATAAGAGCCAGAGTTCCAGGCTTGCCTGGGCTACATAGTGAACTCAGGGCCAGCCTGAACTACAAAGGGAGACCCTGTCTCAAAAAAAAAAGAGCCATTGAAAAAAGAAAAAAATGAAATTGGACAGATACAGGAAGAAGAGAGGAGATAAATGCAGAAGAAAGGAGAGGAAGAAAAACAACAATAAGAACAGGTCAAAAGGGCCCTTCAGGGCGTGACTCTGCTGTCACCAGTAAACAGATGGGTTAGGAGTGTGCAAGGTCAAAGTCAGTTAGTCACAAGGAGGCAGTGTTAGTCTACTGAGATTCAGGCTGTGTTCTGTCTGGAAGGCCAGAGCTGAGCTCCCTGACCTCTCATGGGTTTGAACTCTGCAAGGTTCTATTCCAGGGAGGACTGGTCCCTCCAACTCACCAAGGCTGTTGTTCACAGACTTTCTTCACTCTCCCAGTGAGCTTCAGTTTTTGCCAGCAATTCTAGGAAGGAGAGGCTCTCTTTCTGCTGTTCATTGCTGTTCCAACTCTTAATAGTGGCTTTTATGGTGCCTGGTGCCTCTGCCTCATGGATCTGGATGATTCCTTTCACCCAGGGCTGCTATGTGCCCTCTTATGGTAGTCTTCAGGGAGCAGTAGGTGGTTCTTTCTGGTTGGCAGGCTTGGTCTTCTGTCTGGGGCAGTGGATGGTACTTCTGTCCATGTACTTTGAAATTGTATCTCTTTGTTTTTATCCTTCACCACACCCCTCTGATGACAGATTGGAGGACTGATGGGCCCCAGTAGGTGGGGCTGCTGTGGGTGCAGTTAGACAGACATAGCTGAGACACTTGAAGACTTCTGTAATTTGTGCCAAACTGTCCTGCACTTGAAGAACTACCAACAGATAACTGAGATTTGTACTTAGAGGTTAAGGCTTTGGTTTTCAAACTCTAGTGTTGATTAAAAAAAAAAAAAACAGCTGGAGAGCTGATTTCTCTGAGCTTCAAAATTCTGATTCAGTAGATTAGAAATGAAGCCCAGGCACATACATTTTCATATATACTTCTTAGGAAAGTGGTTCACGAATCTTTCTTTGAGAAAATGTAGGTTACGGTATCAAATTTCTAGGAATTTTCTGTTGCACTTTTAACATCTCACTCAAGGGCAGGGATGTAGCTCAGTGGTCCTGGTACCTGTCTTGCAAGTGCAAAGTCCTGAGCTTGATCCCCAGTGGGTAACACCTTACATTAACATGAGTTAATGATAATGCAAATAGTCAGTTTTACTAGTGATCTAAGATCCTGGGGGGATAGGAATCTGGAAAAAGTGTATAGTAGAAAAAAATTTATCTTTCACTAAAGTGAAAGACGTAAGTAGGGATAGATTTAGAGTGCAAAGCAAGGATTTCCTGGAAAGGAGAAGGGTTGGTGGACCAGAGACAAAAATGATGGGAAACACACAAGAAATATATGCATCCTGCGCATGGGAGCCAGGTTATCAATAGGCAAGACTTTCGCAGCTATACTCTGAATATGGCTTGGTTCTGGATCTTCTTAACTACAATTTCTCCATAGCCAACCTCACTTTAAATCGATAAATTTCACAACATATGAATTATTTTCCAGTAAAACACTCTAAGTTTTATTTTATTTTTGTTTTGCTTTCAAAGCCTATTATTTATAGCGAGACAAAAATGAGTGAATTCACAAAATGAAATGTAGAATAAGATAAACCAAAATGAAAATAGGCTAGATAAGAGATATGTTAGGTCAGAAAACCTAACATATGTATAATTTAGTCCTACAAGGAGGAAAGAAGGGAACCATGTCAGTAGCAATATTTGCAAACTAACTGTTAAACAATCTGGGAAGCAGATAATAAGCATTAACACACAGGTTCAAGAACCTCAGTAAATAACAGAATACAATAAAATTCAAAAAAAGCTATATCATGGCACATTTCTAACTCCTAAAACAAGACTAAAAATAAACACTTGGATATTGGAATGTCTTTTAACATATTCCTTTGGCTGGGTTTTGCATATTGCTAAAGCAATGAACAAGAGTATTGGGAGATACTGGACATAGTGTTAACATTCTTCTTATGTCTGTTGACACAAACGGTATCTACCATAATTAAATGAGGTTAGAGAAAGTGGAGTGGAACACCAACCAGGATACTCTTAGAGCCAGGTTGGGATCTGTCAAGATATCCTCTGCCAAAGTGTAGCCTCAAGAACCTCATGGGCATGTGTTTACTCTGAGTAGTCCCTATTGATACTGTTCAGATTTATACACATCAACTTAAACCAACCACAGAAGCTTCCAATAAGAGGATGAGAATCTACAGGATGGTTTGGTAGAAAGGATCATATCCATGGGGATGTTACTTAACATATATCAATAAAATAAAGAGCTTGGCCAGGCATGGTGGCTCACGCCTGTAATCCCAGCACTCGGGAGGCAGAGGCAGGAGGATTGCTGAGTTCGAGGCTTGCCTGAGCTACACGGTGAGCTCAGAGCCAGCCTGAACTACAAAGCGAGACCCTGTCTCAAAAAAAAACAAAAAAATAAAGAGCTTGATTGACAGTAGAACTGCAGCTAGCAGGGTTTAGCCTTTAGCTTTAAAATTTACTGGTCACAGGGATGTAGGCAAAAATGAGAATTGACCTGTATCTCATATTGGTACAAATTCTCCAATGTTTTGTGTGATTGTGAGCTGTGTATACAATGTACCAATAAAGTTTACTGAATAATCCAAAAAAAAATTTACTGGTCACTTGACTCTGGGGCTTTCTCAGCTTTGGTTTCTTTAGCTAGCAAATGGAGACAGTAATATTTACATACTAATAATGCTGTAATCTTGCAAAATCCTAGAGAAAATGGAACAGTATTCTGTGTATATAAGACAGATGAAAATATACAGAACTGTGCCATGTTGGATGGTTTACAACATTAGTATGACTTTAAAGGACTCAAGTTTCTGGTCTTTCTTTCCTGCTACAATACCATTGTATCATACCTCTTCCATGTGCAATGCCAGAGTTAACATAAGTCATCATTCTTACGAAACAGAAACTTATTATCCTTTCACTCTCTATTTTTGCCATGGTGCCCATATGAATGCCTATTACGAAGAGAAGGAAAAACTGCAGGCTTTCAAGTTCACCTTTGACTGTACCTACCCTATAGAAAATAAAATCATGATGCAACCAATTTGAGCAATTTTTCCAAGAGAAAGTAATGAGAAAGCTGGGATTCCTGGTGAAGAGGTTATAAGCATCAAAGGGACCCAAGATAAGATCACTGTACCTTCTGAGGTCCTTTTGTGAAATACCTCACCCAAAAATATCTGAAGAAGAATAATCTTCATGATTGCACACAGTTGGTAAGAGCAAAGAGATAAGGAGAGTAAGGAATTATGCAACTTTCAGGTTAACCAGGATGAGGAAGAGAAAAATGAGAATTAAAAGTCATTTATCTAGAATATTTTTCACAAGTGCTTCAGTAAGCCTTGAGAGCCAAAAAAGAGGGATTTTTAGTTGTTTTTTTGGTATTCATTTTATTTTCCAGAGGTATAATTTTATACACTTAATTTGAAAGTTTTAGCTATATCACTATAGTCTTCCTTAATGGCATTACTTCAAAGGAAAATTTTAGCTTTGTGTTTATTCAGCAAAATAGAATATACGCATCTTAAAAATTGTTTCTAAGGACCTTTTTTTAAAAAAATCAAAAATCAAATGTTAAAAACATGTAATCTAGAATAGATTAACTCTTTGAGTTTTAATAAATATAAGAATGTGGTAATCACTCATTGCTCTTCCATATTTTTTGCATAAGTATACAGGTACTAGTGACTTTTCTTTATGAAATCAGATTTAAAAACTCATCATTTTTTTATTCAGCAGAAATTCAAATTTACTGCTCACTATGGTTGATTTTATTCATTGTAAATAATTTTCAGGTGTTTCTTTCAGAGTTCTGAATATTTTGACATACATTTTCCACTTCCTTGCAAGGAAGTCAAGTCTGAATGAATTTCTCTGTAGCATCATTATGAAGATGACTCAAAGACAGCTCCAGGTGAAATTATCCCTGTGACATTTTCTGTTAGATATAATCACTCCCCTATGGATATATTGCTATATTTGGAAATTTATTTCACATGCTGTCAATTTCCTTTTATACATTTCTGTTAATAAGGTTATCTAAAGATTAAAATATCATTAGAGTTATAAATAAATATCTTTTTAAAAAGCTTTTGTGCTTCTTTGATTTAAGAAAGTATTGAGTCTTTAATCTCATGCAAATAATTATTTTGTTAAATCTCCTTGGTATAATTTCACTCAAAAAACTTTCACTCTCCTGTGTATTATGCAGTTGATTATATTATTTAATATGTGTTTTCTACAATGAATAAGACATTCAGAAATGCAGTTCTTCAGTGACTTTTTAAATTGTTAATATCGAAATAGCAATAATCAGTTTTTCTTTGTGATCAATGTAGAAGATTCCATTATAATATGTGATTCAGCAAACATATTAGCCATAATGATGTTTAATAGTTGCACAGAACTTTCCTCCTGGGGAAGGCTCCAACAACGATATAAAGTCAAGAGAAAGGATAAGCAAACCTCAGAGATCACAGCATTCACTTCTGAATTGCTGTCACCCCTAGGGTGAAATTGCCATTGCTTAATAGTGCAGTGATGTTTCGTGCTGTTTAGAGGAAGTAAGCAAGAAAGAGCCAAGTCACACTTCCAGGCAGCTGAATAAGAATTCCTTGTAACTCAGCAATGTATCCAAAATCTCTGGGATATCTTCTCTGCCCCTTTGTGTCCAGCTGAAATAGCATGGATACCAGAGCTTACAAAAAAAATAATGAACACAAACATATATATATTTATACAAATATATATAAAAATATATATTCATAGCACCAGGCTTAATTAAATTATACTCTTAAATCACAATATTTATCATATGAATTTTTTATATTAAGCATCTAAGTGTATGATAATATGTTATATAGATATAGAAAAATGCACCACTAAAGTGGCACAAATGAGACACAGACAATCTCAAGTGTTGTCAAGAACATGGAACTAACATATGTACTGCTAGAGTGAATATAAATTTTGAGTTATTTTGGAAAATTGCAACATCTGCCAAAATTTATATCTATAATTTACGACATGGCAATGTCACTATATGATGTATGACTAAAACAAATGCAAACACTTACCAAAAAATATGTTTGAGAATGTTCTACATCATACTCTTTTTAATAGTCCAAAGACAAGCAAGAAATCTGTCATCAATAAAATGAAATTGTAGTTATTCATAGATAGGATGCAACACAATAATGAAATGAATGACCCCATGAGTACATACAGCAAGGAACTTCCATACATAAAGTAGAGAGAAATAAGCCAGTGGGTTACATAAAGTCCTTAACAGGATGGTATGGTATATATGTATGCATATATAAATACATACTACATTATATATGAATTGTATATTATTACATTTCAACTAAAATATTTACCCAAGTATAATTTTCAGTTATGTAACCATTCTATTCTTCCTATGCCTCCGTTTTACTTGTTTATTTTTACCTTACGTGCAAAAGAGGAAAAAAAAGTAATTATAACAGTTAAAAATGGTAAAACCAAGACGCCAGATCATGTCCTATGTTTCTATTGAAGCTCTAACACATGCATGCATACACCCATACATCATAGTGGAGATTAAATTATATGGTATACCCTTTATCCCTCAGTACTTTAATATATTTTTATAAGAAAATATATTCATAGGACTATGACACATTTAACAGTATTCCAGAAATTCAATGTGAATATAATTTTTAATTCTAAGTTCATATTTTAATTCTGTCAATTCTATTATTAACAGATCTGATAGCATTTTAGTTCCCTTTTTCCCTATTTGTCTCTTAGTATGAACTCATGGTTTTTCAATTATTGATAACTCATTTATATCATTAACTTTTAAAAATATACATATAATATATATTATATATAATATAAAATATATATATATATAATGATCATAAACAACATTGAGAATTTGTACCAGTACGTGACATGTTTTTTAATTAATTGATTTTGCTGGTACATTTTATATATGCATCATAAAAACAGTTGATTTTGAGAATTTGTACCAGTATATGACGATATATATATATATATATATATATATATATGCTTTGTTTCCTTTTTTTAAACCATTACATTTTTACCCATGTAATTTACCCCTACCCCCTTTACCTTTTAAATATTTTCTATTTCACAATATCTCATTCCCCTACCCTCCCTCCAGTCCCCTATCCCCTATATACATGTGTTTTGTTTCCTTTTATTTTTTCACCATGAAATATTTCTTTCCCTTCTTTACTTACACCACCCCCTTTTCCCTTTCCTTTTCAACATTTTCTTCCTATTTCACAATATCTATCATACATTTTATAACTCATTTACACCTTTGGTTTCTCATATCAGAGAGATGATATGGTATTTACACATCTGTTTCCTGTTTATTTCACTTATGAGTATGTCCTCAAGGTTATCCATTTGAGTATAAATGACTTAAATTTATCATGCTTTATGGCAGAGTAATAACTATTTTATAACAGCTCAGTTTTCTGGCAGTTAAATCTTGGAAACAGAATGAATGCCCAAGATTTACCTGTCAGAAAACTGAGCTGTTATAAACATGGATACACATATGTCATTGTGATATGAATCTTTTAATTCTTTTGTGCATATATATACCTAGCAAAGAAATAGCAGTATCAAATGAGACCCCTAATCCTAGTTTTCTGAGGAATCTCCACACTGATCTCTACAGTGGTTGTAGCAGTCTATATTCCAATCTAAAAAATGAGGTGAAAGACTTCTACTCAGAAAACTACAGCACCCTGAAAAGGGAGATTAAAGAGGATATCAGAAAATGAGAAGATATCCCTTGTTTCTGGGTAGGAAGAGCCAATATTATCAAAATGGCCATATTACCAAAACTACCATATTGATTCATTGCAATACTAATTGAAATCCCAGTAATACATTTCAAGAAGCTAGAAAAAATAATCCAAAAATTCACACAGACCCACAAGAAACCTAGAATGGTAAAAGCAATTCTAGGCAACAGGATTGTGATAAGGGGTTATCACAATCCCCAACTTGAAACTATATTACTAAGTCACTGTAATAAAAACAGCATGGTACTGGCAATGAAACAGACCTAAGGATCAACTGAACAGACTAGAAGATTCATAAACAATCGCAGATATACCAAGCCACATCATTTTTGACAAAGGAGCCAAACACCCTCAATGGAGGAAAGATAGCCTCGTTAACAAATGGCACTGGAATAGCCGAGTTTCAACTTGCCAAAGATAAGCTAGATCTATCTCTTTCACTATACACTAAACTAAAACCAAAATGGATTACAAAAGTAAAGATTAAAACAGAAACACTAAATCTGCTGGAAGATAGGTTAGGTAGAATTCTTGGAGACACTGATACAGGGAAGGACATTATGAACAAAAGCTATGCAGCACTGGAGCTAGCAGAAAGAATCAACAACGGGATCTCATTTCATTAAAAAGCTTTTGCACAGCAAGAGAAACCACCAACAGAGTGAAAAGACAACCTACAATATGAGAAAAAAATTTCACCAGCTGTTTCTCAGACAAAGGGCTGCTATCTAGAGTATATAAAGAACTTTGAAAAACCAGCCCCTCCAAACTTAAAGACTCAATTCTAAGTGCCTATTCTCAAATGGACATCTGAAATGATCAGACACTTTTCAGATGAAGAAATAAAAGCAGCTAAGAAACATAGCAAGAAATGTTCAACATCAAAGGTGATTCAAGAGATGCAGATGAAAACAACACTGGGGTTCCACCTCACTGCAGGAAGAATGGCTTCTCTCATGAAATCAACCAACAACTAATGCTGGCGGGGATGCGGGGAGAGAGGAACCCTCAATTATTTTGATGTTTAATTTCCCCAGACTTGACCAATGGAAGTCCTTTATGTCTGTGTCTCTTTCCTTCTGACAAGATCTGTACTTCTCTTAGCACAGGATATACCAGACTCTTTATTTTTCACTGTCATTGTCCTGAAATCAGGATAAGCATTGTTATGGAAGGGTCTTACTTCAAGTCCTTTCAAAGAATGGAGAGGAAGACACACACATCTGTGTGTATGTATGTGTGTGTGTGTGTGTTCACGTGTGTGTGCATATGTGCTGCAGTGAGAATGTGTTCCTCCATATTGAAATGTAACTTTAAAGGCAATAGAATAAAGACATGGGGACTTTAGGAGATGATAAAGCCATTGAGGCTCTACACTCACGGGTGGGGTAGATAATGCTTTATAAGTGGGCTCCAACCAAGCTACTTTGTCCCTTTTGCCCTCCCCCTTGTGATGACACAGCATTAGTGCTTAACCCAGCCTGATGGGTCCATCTTGGAAGCAGTCTTTCGTAAGTCGCTGATATCTACTAATGACTTGATCTGTGACTTCTTGGCCTCCAGAATGGTGGGAAACAAATGTCTATGATCTCTGAATTGCCCAGTCTAAGATATTTTTATAATAGCAGCCCAAATAGACTAAGACAGCATATCAGAAAGATACCTGGGGGTGAGACCGTGTAACTGAACACACAAACAGGACTTCCTAGCACTACATTGCATCTGTCCAACTCTCAAGTTGTTTGAATACTTACTATTATCCCGGGAAACACAGCCAGGTCCTCCCACCATGCACAGATGCTTTTGTACAGGGTGGTGCTTTGCAGATTATAAGGTATTTTCACGATCGTTATCCCTTTGACACTCGTAACAACACCAATAGAACCAGGGCATTATTATTATCCATTCATAGATGAAAAAACTAAGACTTTTGTAAGGTGTTTCATAGTTCCGTGCTAATAGGGCCCTAACATCAAAACTCTTGTGTAGTTTACTTTGCTTCTCGCTTTTACCTGGGAAAATGCATCAGTCCTTGAACATGACTGGATGCTTCTCTCAGGATAGATGACACAGAAAGAAGTCAAGAATCCCTCCACTTCTATATGGCCATCTTGGATGTCAAGTGTAAAAAGGTGAGCTCCTCCAAAAGAGCTCTCCCAAAAATATGGAGCTCTCTCCAAAATAAGGTAGCAAACAAGTAACATTTTAAAATCCATCACTTTGAGGACAATCAAACCACTCTAGAAAATATGGTATAACTTTAAATATAGGCAGTCTATAGTTTTACAAAAGGTTATCAGAAGGATTCTGTATTTAATCATTTATAAATTTAAGAAAAGTCTATAAAAATGCAAATTATAAGGATGTTAACTTTTTGAATAGTGTCAGATATTTGGAAATGATAATTGGAGGCACAGTGTTTAAATAGAATACATATATCTAGTCTATCTAATATTACTCTACACAATTGTATTGAATGGATTCAGCCCTCTATCCATGTTTAGCTATAGCTTTATAAGCCTGATATGTAGACAAAGGATGGAATTTTATGTGACAGTTGTGAAAACATAGCTTCTTACATTTGCATCCCATTTCTCCTAGGAGGAGATCTTTCATGAGCACAGAAAATTGATTTGATTTACTGAAATAATGTAAAAACCACAAAACCCCTCAGAGCTTCTTATCCACAGTGGCTTTGGTAGGGGGAGATTATGACTCTTCTCTTCTGACAGAGAAAAATGTATAGCCTGTGTAATTAAAATGGCTGCCCTCCATCAGAATTTCCTTAAGGGACATTCTTTTCCCCTCTACACTAGAAGAAATGTGTTTCACCACTTTCTGGTTCTACACTTGTGGCACACACTTTCAATTATGTGTTTTTCTGACTTTCTCCAATCATCTAGTATGCTTTCTATTGTTGTCAGTTCATACATAGTCACTTTGTTTACCTAAGAAGTATTATTCAAAAAGAAAAGCATGTATTAAAGATCCAGAATAGATTATGCCTCAGTGTTACCTGGAAATGTCTGTGCTTTTTTTTTTTTTTTTTTTTTTTTTGAGACAGGGTCTCACTTTGCAGTTCAGGCTGGCCCTGAGCTCACTGTGTAGCCCAGGCAAGCCTCGAACTCAGCAATCCTCCTGTCTCTGCCTCCCGAGTGCTGGGATTACAGGCATGAGCCACCACACCTGACACTGAGGTATGTGGTATTGATTGCTGGTGGGCGTGAGTCACCCACGCCCAGCATTGTATGTGGTTACCAGGGATCGAACTCAGGACTTTGCACTTGCGAGGCAGGCGCTGGAACCACTGAGCTAAATCTCCGCCCGTCTGTTCTATTTTGAACCATTTACTTCATTGTTCTGGTTTTGATTATACACTATCATAATCATCATTTTTATCATCATCATCATAATTCTAGGTTGGTCAAGCTCTTAAATCTTTGTTTCTATTTCACTACGAAAAGATAGACTAGTTAACGATTGACTAACTCGATAAAAGGAGGTCTTCTACTCTGTGTGATTCTGACATGCGTCTGAATGAATATAAATACCAGGCCTAATACAGCAAAGATTATGATTCTTACTTAAGAAGATGGACAAGGTGTCTAATTGTGAACTTCATTTATTCATTGACCAAATAAATATTGAAATCTTCCTATGAGCCAGCTGGTCATCTGGACTGTGTAAATTTAATAGTGAACAGGGCCGGAGGGTTAGCTCAGTGGTTCC